>LKNJ01002943.1:0-50000 GCA_002120245.1 Maccullochella peelii | reverse complement strand
CTTATTTATACACATTTAGATACATTTGCAGATGTCACCTAGCGGCATCTCATGTAGCAAGTTGTCTATTTTGGCTTTGCCTAATATATGTGTGGATTATATGAAGACCTAACTTTTTACCCATTGGATGTATATCCAGGAAACCTTTGCTGAATATATACTTTTAGTTTTTTACATTGCTTCCTACAGTTCCACATATTTAGCACTGAGGAACTCCACTGGTATAAGAGGTCACCCTATTTTTCTTTCTGCAGGTTTACAAGCACAGACATGGGCCCAGTCTCACCTCCCAGCAGCATCTCGTGCAGCAGGTTGTCTATCTTGGCCAGGCCACAGAGCTTAATCAACTGGAGCTGTTCGATCATCTGCCAGGTGATGCTCTGCAGGGTGGGCAGCAGGAGTAACAGCTCTCCAAAACGACCTCTGGAGTCATACTGACGGTCATTAATGTAGTCTTCCAGACTCATCTGGACCTGCACACACACAAGGCCAAGTCTCCATCAGTGTAAGCAAACTGTCCTTGAAGTTGAATGATATATTATTAGCAAATGTGTAAAAATGCAAAATAAAATGTCACGTATAATGAACAGTGATAATATGGCTGTTAAAAAAACAGGCCTTAACACATTATAATAGAACATACTAGAAAAGAACTGCAGCTCTGCAATAAGTTACAAGAGTCAAATGCTCGACCTACCTGCAGACGCATGGCCTTGATCTTCGATGGGTCCCGCAAAGACTTAGCATCTGCAGATTGGGAGGCAAAGAGTGGAAGTGGGGGATGGATTAAGGTGGGGGAGGGGTGGAGGAAGGGATTGAAGGACAGGAGGGTGAGGGGAAAAAAACTGAATGATCAGGGATGGAATTGAGGATATGAGTGGAATTGATAGAATGTTTATGGTCAAACTGGGGCATGGAGGCAAAATGAGGGGATTTAGTGAAGGGGAGAGAAAAGGGGGACAGGTAACACAAGATGGGGGCAGGGATTGTGGTCACACTAGGCCAGGGAGATAGGAGAGGGATTGGGATCTAGCTTGTAACCAGATGGATGGGATTGGTTGGGAAAAGAGGGATCTGGACAGAAATGGCAATGGGTATCGGACAAGATATCATTAAAACATTTTGTTTGCTATTTTCAATCTTTTACAATTCATAATATTGTTTTTTCACCTTTTTATTTCTTATCTGATCACTTTTACATTGTTTTCTGGCTTGTGTGCTCTATTTTTTCTTGTAATATGAATGCATGACCTACTTGGAAACTAGATGTTTCTTTCATTTATTTAGATTTTAATATTCATCCTGAATTAATACATTTTTGTAATAATGATAAATCTGGCAAATGTGTGGGCCATTACACAATACCAACACATCAGCACATCATAACACATGAACACATATAGGGTGTCATAGGTCTGTGCCATTGCCAATGTCTTGCCCAAGTAGTTTCCGTAACCTAACCCAGTATTCCTCTAGTTCCCTAAAAATACCTTACCCAGCTTTTCAGTTACTGTAACAACAGATGGAAATTTCATTTACACATAAGAACAATAGTTAATTCCTGAATGGCGAAGCAAGGGCAAGCTGGAAAAATAGAATAACCATTCATCCCCAGGAGGAGTAAACATTTGTTATTGCCTGTACCTCACAAATCCCCTGGTGGCTAAAAGTACTAAATGTTATGTTTTTTTTTAATCACCTGGGTCAAAGAAGACAATAGCCTTGAGTGCTGAATACTCATTGTCGTCTATTTGAATATCCTGGAAGGGCTGGACCAGCTCGTCCAGCACTCGGTTGGCTACCCGAGAGATCTCTGGCTCAGGACTGTTCCTGTGGATCACGCAGCCATTACCTGCAGACACAGAGAGTATTGGTCAGTGGTTGTGTTAAAGGGGAATTGACAGGGAGTGAAAGGTATGTGACTGCTGGTGTGTGCTTGTGAGGAAGGGTGAAAGGAATAGTTTTGTACGTTTAGCCTTGAGAGAAAGACGAGTTGAATCTTGTAGAGTTTTGTCTGGCTTATTTATGATTTCCAGTCAAGGTTATAATAAAGGGGTGTGGGGAAGGTCCTAAGAAGTACAGAATGGAAAATGTGTATGTGTGCTTGGGTTTATGTAGTTGACAGATCTGCCCAGAGTATGATGTTGGTACATGCCCCAGAGTAATGCCATTTACAGGAGACATTTTGAAGTCACAAAGAAGCATAAATGTTTAGTTAATCATTCTCAGCTAACACAACATTTGAGCAGTCTTCACACTTCAGTGCTGAACCACCTGATTGCACCACATTTAAGAAAGATGCCTTTCTAGTGGTCAGTTTGTACCTAAAAGTAGGAAGTCCTTGAATGGCATTGACCTTTTGGCAACCCCAAGCAAGAGGTGTTCACCTGCATGAGCCCTGAGCAAGCTCACCTGGAAACAAACACACACACATATACACACAGTTAAACAAAGAACACAAACAATGCAACAATGCCTCCCCTTTTGCCCTCAAATACATCACCCAGGGGCCATACTGTACTTGCAGAGTAGTAGACTATATTGAGCAGTCTCTGTATGGTAATTTAAAGTAACATCTCTAACACTCTGCTTAATCATAACTTCAAATATTCTATAGCCTCTGAGTGCATTTGGTTGATTAAAGAGGATCGTACTTCTATCCAAACTGAAAGGGCTTTGACAAAATAAACCCTTTGTCAGAGCAGCAAGCGCACTCACACCCACACAACCAATATACAAAGACAGCATTTCAAAACTGTTTAAGCAAAAGTACTCATGCATCACAGCCCTGTTACCTGGTCATCCAGTGGCAGCTCACCAAAGGCAGGAATATATTTGGCCCATTCCACCAACACCAATAACTGCTGTCTCATAGAATCACAAACATCCCCAACAGAGGCTGATTTCTGCTCTGATATGTTTGCTATTCCAACTGGAACAGTGATCTGGAGGGAGACAGAAAAGAATCGTTTCTGTCAATTTCCATGTGCGTTCGTAATTTAGTCATGTACATGATGTGCTGACTGGTGAAGCTAACATAAGCTCACATGCAACCATATGTCAGGAGGAAAATGGGGAATTCTAATGGAAAAATTGTTACCTGTTGGGACAGGGATTCTGCCTGGGCCAAAATAGTGATGGGTGGCAAGTCTTGGGAGTCAGGGATACTTCTCCGGGAGCTGATCCGGTCTCTCTCATTCTGTACAGCTAAAGTGTAACAGACAGCTAAAGTTATTGTATGTGTGTAAAACAGAAAGTTAAATCAAAAGGCACAGGGAAGAAAAGAGAATATGCTGAGGTTGGTAGTCATGAATGCAAACAATGACAGCAGACACTAGGGCAGTTAATATTTAGGAAAACAGCCATACAGGCTGGCATCAGCAAGAGGAGTCAAACGTTAACCAGTTGCAATCCAGAACAACATGTTTGAATAACACATGATTAGGTGTCATAAAACTCTGTGCCAAGGTTATACCCCTCATAAATACACACACACACACACACACACACACACACACACACACACACACACACACACACACACTAAGTAATCACATATTTTATAGCTGAGCCAATTTCAACCACCTTGAAGCAGGTTTCAGATTCTCTGACAACAGCCTTTCCTTCAGTGCCGCTAGTTTTAAGACTATGCCATGTCTCAGTGGAAAAAATGAAAAATAAACTACATCTAAAATGTATACATATACTACATCAGGTAGTGTTTGTACAAAAAATAACAAGATATCCCAAAATAAATTACTTTCTAGTTTGTATCTCTACATGTAAACTATTAGTGGAGTTTCAAAATTGAGGGGAAAAAACATGAGGTCATGAGGTAACAATTCAGTGCCCTCTACTTTCTCTCTTGTCCGGGTGCAGGAGGGGAGGTTCCCCTACCTTCTTTTTTCATGCCGGCCCTGAAGCATTTGTTGAGCCTGCAGAAACGACACTGGTTCCTCTTGTCTTTATCCACAACGCACTGTCTGCTGAACCTGCATGTGACGAACATACAACGCTATGAGCAGCTTCACAGAGCAAGACATGATGAGACAGTGTACTGTAACATTACGTAATTTGATGAGACATGGTGACTGGCCTGAAAAGTAAGTTATCAGTAGTTTAGGAGTTCTCTTTAGATAGATCATAAGGGAGCATGTTTATGTGCACACTTACGCACGTACAAGTACACACTGTGTGTCTTAATTAGCACACATGTATAACAAGTGCGTGTGTGCTTTAATGTGCTCACTCAGTATGTTTTTGCTATCTGTACCTGCAGGTGTAGACATGGCTCTTGCGTATGGAGCGTCTGAAGAAGCCTTTGCAGCCATCACAGCTGGCGGCTCCATAGTGTTTCCCTGTGGCTTTGTCTCCACAGATGGCACAGTTACTGCTGACCCCATCTGGACCGGTCAGGCTCGGCTCTGTCGGCATGCTGTCTGAAACACACCAAAACACTAACACAGGTAAATGCATATGCATAGACACATAAGTGCACAGACACCATGTGATTATAGCATCTATCTGTGTACATTCCATAGTATAATTGCAAAGGTTTGTTTAACTGCAAAGTTATTTGTGTGGTGTTTGATTTGTACATTACAGTATATGCATCTGCAAAATATAAATCAGGAAAAAGAATAAATGGTAGTTCAATTGCCAGGCATTTAAAACATTACAGTTGATGTCTTTTATTTTTACTGTCATCTCCTCATTGTCATCAACATTATCATAATCATCAGCAGCAGCATCGTCACCATAATCAAAACCATAATCATCATCATTGTCTGCATATTTATCATTCAGTCAAAGCCTACCAAATAGAACACAAGGTGATCATAGCATGTGCATGTAAAAACTCAAGATGCATCAATGCCAGGCATGTTCACCCCACACACACACACACACACACACACACATCACTCTCAGTCCCACACCAGGCAGTGCCAAGGCGAGACGAGTCAATGTTCGACTAACTTTCCGTTCACATCCTGAGGTGACATCAGTGTATCACTGAGATGCGTGCTTGCGCTTCAATAAAACACCTTTATGACACATATCTGCAATTCCTCCCTAAACAGTTTTATTAACATTGCGGTTTCATGCTTTTACAACCCCTTACCCAGCCCTTTTTTTTCCTTCACGGCGACAAGTCTCCACATACATATCTACATACAAGCAATACCCAAGTGGAATTAATTTCCCACAATCAGTGTTAACAGACAGCTGGATACAGACATGCACTACTGGCCATCATTAAAATGTCATGAGGTTCCCCATTACTTAATTTAGGCATGGAGCTTGTTATGTAAAAACTAAAAGTAACTAACCTTACTGATTTCCCCTTCTGCAAATAGAAACTCATTTGCCTTCAGCTGGTCTCACTTACAAATTAGCACACATCCCAAACCCTCCTACAGGGGTTACATATTTATCAGATACACAATCACAATACAAGTCTCCTCTTATTTCTCTGTCGTTTAAGCCATTTTTCAGGTACCCACTTTATTGTGGGAAATGTGTGAGTGAGCTGCTTATCAGTCTATGTATGTACATATCAGTGCTTATAAAGATGGAGTGTGTGTATGCATCCATTTTAGTCATCCACTGTCATACTGTATGTTAGCTTGTTAGTGTTTTGTGCTGCAATTGTTTGTAAGTGCATGCCTTGTTTGTTTATACATTGGGTTTCTGTGTGTGTGTGTGTGTGTTTGTGTGTGCATGTGTGTGTAGGTGGTTACATGCACACACACTTACCTCCTCCACCATAGAGCACCTCTGCATTCTCAAAGCCCAGTGTGCTGTATGAGGGATCCAGGCCTTCACAATAGTTGGCTACTTCCATATCTAACAGAGATTTACTCTGAGGAGCAGGAGGATACTTCATTCCTGTTTCAACTTGGTCTTCTTCTCTTCTCTTCTTTTCCCAGTTGACTCTAAAGTCTCTCTTTCTCTTTTTCCCTATCGGCTGGTCTCTGCTTCATCCAAGTCTTACAGACATGACAGAGGAGATCCCTGGCATAAAATATCTATAATCCCATGTGATTGGGCCAGGAACGAGGAGAGGGGTGGAGCTGTGGCTAAGACTTCTCACCTTATTGCACATTACTTATCTGTCCTTTTCCCTCGCACTTATCACAGGGATGGATAGATAGTGGTGAGGGAGATATTTCCTTTCTCCCCCTTTGCCTATTTTTTTCTATGTTTTTTTTACTATGAGATAGATTTCATCAGATTTTGGACGACAGCTTTCTTTTTATGTGCATGTTGATGAGACTGTGTGTATGCGTATCTGCATGCACGATGGGGGGGTTGGCTCTTACAGGCACATACATTTATGTGTGGGTGTGTGTGTGTATGTCCTTCCCTAATCTAATCAATAGTGGAGTAATAGCACCACTACCTCAGCAGATATAATCTATAAAGACACAAAGTGAAGTGGAAAACACTGATAGCTTCCAATAACTCTTCCATAAACACACTCCTTGGGTTTACATCCAACCCTCTGTTGATTAAACTTTGTTCTAAGTATTTCTAAATTAACTGGCCATATACAGAACTGTAAACATCTCAAAAGGCATTGAACCTTACTGACCACAGTCTGGTTCAAACCTCACAGTGTTTTTACTTGTATTTTTGGTTAGTTAATGGAATATTTAAATTGCCCAGTGCGTCATTTCTAAATAATTCGTTGTGGGTTTCATTTTAGAATTTGGATTTATTGCAGTTTCACTGTCATTGTTTGTGACTTCCTATCAGTAACATTTCTACTGCTGCAGCACAGGGTGATAGGCTCATAGTGTCTGTGTTCTTTTCCTTTAAGAATGACCAGCCAATCTGCTGCGTAAAAGTAGGGGAAACGTTGCCCGAGGAACGGCATGTAATATTAACACAATGTATAGTTCTCACACTTCTTTTGGCTTACTTAGTATGAAAACATAAAACAACAAATTTCTGAGAAATGTGTGTTGAAGAGAGGCAGGGGCCATCAGAAGTGGAAATCAGTTAAACAGTTGTCAGGGAGCTGCCTCTTCTTTCAGGACAGGAATGCTGTAAACACACACTAATTTACTACCATAAACCAGTTAAAATGTCCCAACCCACCCGTTTTACATGAGGAATTTCATTGCACTAAATCTTATTGTGTGGCTTAAAGGTAATCAATTTCGGGCATTGTGTGAGAGAATAATAATAATAATGGGGGGGGTGATGAGAGAAGAGATTACATTTTAACCAGGCAGTGAGGTCAGGCCTCCTGATTCATCAGGTTTGTGGAGAGTGAAGAAGAATTTACCATCACAATCACCTGACACACAAAAGGACTGACATGGAGCACTGTAGCATGATAAAATGGATAAAATGTATCACCATGTAACTATATCTACAATGAACTAGGATTAGTTATAAACCTGGCTTCAATGTATGAAGACAGAAGGGGTAAAGTGTATTGCATATAAGCGGGTAGTTTTCTAAGAGGCTATCATGCGATGTGGTTGGGTTTAACATACAAAAAGAAAGCACAGCTCATTGTGCTTTGAGGCATGTAGACAGGTACAATCAGATAAAACCCAGTATTCATGGGAAAGTGAAAATCATTTTACTCCATAGCTATTGGCGAACAGGTTAAAATGCTCTCTTTAGCCTCACCCTCCACTATTAATTGCAAGGACAACAAGCCAAGGAATTCAAGCCTTTATTACTATAATGATCATACCCTTCTCTTGATTTATTTGGATTATGATACAATATTCCAAAACACTGAAGCTGATCAGCTGCTTTGGTGCAAACCTGCATCCCAGTAAGTTCAACAACATCTAGGTGGGGATCTCCAGCCCCTTCATCATATCTACTGGCAAAAACATAATGTAGGAGCCTACTGATTTTTACATTTTATATGTAAATATATATATATATATATTTTTTTTTTTTAAATTAGATAAAAATATATGAATTATACATTCATAGAAATACTTGCTATTATGACTTCTTCAGCAGAATACCAAGCAGGACATAACTGAGAAACTTTGTGTCCGCCTAGCAACCAAAAGCTCTTTGAAGCCATAAAACCCAGTGCTAAGAGGCTATCTCTGTGTGAACTGGCCATAATACTGTTGCCTCTATTTAGATTAGAGTTTTTAATAGTCACAGATGATGTTCAGCCAGCCAACTGCCTCTAGTAAACCATTACTTCCTGATACCCGGGCAATTGTAAAAAAATACATGGTTCGGTAGAATATTATTCACTCTTAAAACTCTACAGAAGGATCAACTTTTATTTTGACAGAATAAACACCATCATCTGCATATTTGCTGTTTATTCGTTGCCATGTTGTTCAGTGCTTAAACCACTGCTATGATATTGGGTTTGCGCAATTGAATAGAAACATGGGAATTAAAGAATTAGTTTAATTAGTCACTTAACAACACTTTTACAACACTTTGTCCAATACAACAACACACACTACAGCCTATGACGTAGTCTCAGCAAAACTTCAACATTGCAGCTTTCACAAAAGTAAGTTTACTAAAGGCTGTTGTTTTGTATTGCATTATATTGTACAAGTGTTTCTGTCATTGTGGCCACCCCTTGCATATCCAATGTTTTGGCTGACACTTTTGTCAAACAATTAGACACCAGGGGATGAGGATGTCAATTTCCAATGACTGTGAATTACAGAAATAAATCATTTAGAAATCACACACACACACACACACACACACACACACACACACACACACATATATATTTTTTAATGTACTTTCAGTGGTAGTATCATATTAATAGTGCATCAGAGGAGAAAACACAATGCGACTACTGCTCTTGTTACAGATTATGTCCTTGTACAGATGAAATGTGTTATCACATGATCTTTACAGCACAGCATGTGTGACAATGTGAGTATCTTATTTGGAAGTGAGAACACTATGTCATTAAATATACGTGCCAAAATACAACAGAAAGTCTAGCAGATTTGAGCAGCCACACACAGTAGGCTTTATATCCTACAATTCAAAAGTACACCAGCTCTGGTTATGAAACATATAGCAGCAACTGAAGTGTGTGTGAACGGGGATTACCACCATTACCATTGCCACCAAAATACAAAACCACGTGATTTAGCAGAACATGTTGCTAAACTTCCCTGAGAAACTGCTAAAGGTAAGCTTCACTTCCTCCACAAAAGCAACAACATACCTTATAGTTCTTACAGCCAATGTGGATATTTTGTATTTCAATGACAATATACTTCACAGGAGGAATTTGACTTACCTGTGTTTCTGTTTCCGTCTGGGATGTGCATTTATCCAGTTGTACCGCTGTACTCCGGTAGTGAGCAGCCCCTCAGTGCGACATTAGTGACACTAAGAATGGGAAAATGGTAAAGGTCTACAACATTAAAAGGGAAGGTTTGAGAGTCGAGCAGCCTATAATTCAAGGACCGACACATTGGATGGTGCCACCATAGCCCTGTCATTAGATCGATTTACTAAACAAACTCAAAGTAGGGTGGGGATGTTAAACAGTAACCCAGCGCCATAAAAACCAAAAGGAAAAGGATCACCAGGTGTGTGTGTGTGTTTGTGTGCGTATGTGTATATCAGCCAGGGCCTCCGAGGGCAGAAGGTAAGAGATCCAAGAGGTTTGAGGTAATGTTTCACAAAATAATGGTGAAAAAGTAATGATTTTAGACATTTATTTCTCTTCTCAGCTGTGGAGCTGAACACTACAGCTATATACAGTACACAGGGGTTAAGTGTTGGCAAATACAGCGAAATGTATTTATTTTTCATTTCCCCTCACATGTCTTTCACATTGAGTCACATTTCGGATAAAAAATAAAGACCAATGGCACAAATTGCGAGCTCGAAGCCTGTGTAGTATATATAAAGACCAGCAGATGGCAAGAGTTCATTCATTTTGAGTCAAAGGCAAAGGTCAGTTTCCTGTCATGGCAAATTCTTTCAATATTTAGATCTGCAGAAACACAGTTTAAGGGGTGCCCCAGTAGCCTACTGGTTAGGAAACATACCACATAATAACATCCACATATTGTTTTTATGTGCTTTTGAATAGATGTGATATCCCCTTGTCTGCTTTCATGGAGATGCACATAAGCAATTTTGTTATTAAAAACATTTACAAGGCAATAAAGAACTGTTAAGTAAAATTACATTACAAAATAAAGCAAATAGAGTCTCTTGACCCCCCTCACACACATCCTACCTACAGTTTTTCAAATAACCTTTCCCGGGAAGCACATGTAGCAGGTTCTCCTCCCCAAGAAGGTGAGCATGTCCAAACAGTTAAAAGTGGTCAGACTCAGAAACACCTCATTGATATTCTGCTGTTCAATGTGTTGTAAGTAATTCAGCCGGAAGATGTGGTAGGGAATGAAGCAGAACACCATGATGAGAGCAAAGCACAGACTTTTCAGCTGAGCCCCGAAATCCTGCTGAGAGGTGCATCCCTGGTGATGCTTCCTGTATAGAACCCTTAGGACATTGGCTTGGAGGGCTGTCAGCACAGTGGCCACCACTATGATCACTGTGCTTATGATGTAGTTGAACACCTTGGCAGCAGTTGACTCTATGCTTTTGCCAAACTTGAAGCAGCGTGTTTCATTGCTGGTTTTGTTGTTGTGCAAGCTATTTTCCTCATTGTGTTTGCCGTAGGAATAGTAGATTATGCAAGGGACTATGACAAGCACCACCATCCACACCACAGCGCTTACAAGGAGCACGTGAATCCTCTGGAAGCAGTCCACCTGCTCAGCTTTGTGGTAGAACGTCATCAGGCGCGTGATGAGGATGATCACATAGATAATAAAAGACATGTACATGTGGATGTGGATCATGCCACTGACCACTTTACACCACCCGGGGCCCAGGTTCCATTCATTAGTCGCATAATAGTAAATCCTGAAGGGCACGGTGAGAAGGAAGATGAAGTGGGCAAAGATGAGGTTGAGTACAGCGATGGAGGTCACGGATGTCGTGCTGGACTTCATAATGTACATCATCAGGCTCAGGCTGATGGTACCGATGAGCAGAACCACAGAGTAGATGGCCAGGAGGACTGTGTGGAACTCGTCAGTATTTTTATTATCGTCCGGTGGCTTTGAGGTTTTCAATGAGAAGTCCAATGTGGTGCTCACGTCCGTTGGTAGCTGGCTTTGGGTTACCGTGGAAGCCATCTGAAATAGAGAAAGAAAGGGAGGAAGAGAAAGAGGTGCCCATCACATATGAGACAAGAAATGTACAGAGAAAGTTGAAGAATTAGTTAGTAAAGGAGCAATAGATCAAGAAAGGGTTTATTATTTCTTTCATTTTTTTCCCCGTTAAAGGATTTTTTGGGGGGAGTTTTTCCGTATTCGAATCGAGGATATAAAGATAGAGGCTGTCATATGCTTTACAAATTGTAAAAAAATAAACAAATTTATGATATAAGTAAAACTGACTAGACCTTTACCATTAAAAGCAGGAATAACAGAAGTAAAAGAAGACAACGAAAGAGAAAGTACATGCCCATATAAACAGGCTGACTGAATTTATTTTAGCACCACATTGCATTTATATACTTTACTGATACTACATGTTAGATCCAGATCAAGACACTGACCAGAGTATAATTTTAGCCTGACATGCTGTCTTGCATATCTTCAAGAGGTTACAAGTTTATATATTATCGGTTTAACAGAAAACAGGACTAAAAACAAACTAAAATTCAAAGTTACACCGTTTAATTATCATGAAGTTTAGAAATAAAGATACTGTTCACAGTTGAATTATTACCAAAGAGAACAATGTTGCAATGGAACGTGCATCACGAATGAACAAGTCAACACCAGAGAGTATACCAGTAGATTTACGTACCTTTTGGTTCTAAGAAGAACTGGCTGCTGCGTGCTCTTGTGGGTGAAAATAAGACATTAAATGATGTGTATGTCCTCTACATTACATCACATTATCTCCATTAAGCAATAGCTACGTTTTCAAAATCTGACAGCGAGCATGGGAATAGCTCTATGTCTGAGAAAAGAATGCGTGCGAGTCTCCGTTTCTGCTTGGATGCGTGTGTGTGTGTGTGTGTACGAATGTGTGTCAACTTTCTGTGGAAGTTAAGGTTATGAAAATTAACTGCGTCGTCAGAAACGTTTTGCATATTTTTTGTGTACTGTGTGTGTGTGTGTGTGTGTGTGTATGTGTTTGTGCATATGTGCTCTTTCAGAAACAGGAGGTAATTACACACACATGTCAGCACAACCACAAAGCTGGTTGCTTCCTCCTTTTGGTCACCCCTCTACAACGCCGTCATTTTGTAGCAGCAACGTTCACTTAAAGACAAATCATTAGAATGTGATGTGGTGCTGTACATAGAGTGAATGGACAAGTGAAGTGGAAGATGAAGGAGTGCAAGAACATAGTACGTCTTCAGGCTTATAAGGTTTGCCATTACAGATGACCTTTTGCATCTATCCCATGATATTATCAGAGGACTAAACAGCATAATGAAGGAAAATCTCCTTGAAATCCCAAAAAGTTTTTTACCTTGTCATGTGAGTTGTTTGGATCTCATTCAACTAACCTCATTTACTATGTACTCCACACAAGCATACATCTTAATAAGTTTAGCAAACAGTGATTTGCATTTACAAGACATTAAAAAAAAAAAATCTATAAACCTAAAACAGAAATCAGTAATATTCTTTAGAAGTCATGCTTGTCTTGTGTTACTACTCTACTGTAAAATATTAAAGTAGGCAGTAAAAATAGACCACTATTGTACATTACAAACTACTGGCTAATTCAAAAAAAGAGAAGAAGTGAGAGAGGATGTGGTAATGCTAGCTGTGCATCTTGACAACTGTGTTAACCTTCTATAAACATCTCTGCAAACACTAGTTTGATAGATAATAGAAGGTATATACTCCAGCTAGAGAACTGAAAATGTATGGACATACTGCCATTTTCAAGAAACAACTCACTGCATTTCCCCACACAGGGAAGTAGAGGCAAACCCCTTGTAATCACCCTAACCACAAAGCATATCGGTAATAGTTTTGCATATATGTGTTTAGTCAGTACGTACAGTAAACATGAACCTACTTTGTTAATCACAGTTATGTCCCATGGGTTGATCTGTTGGGAAAACAATGTCACACATTAGAAAAACTATTCTTTTTTTATTTTGTTCTCTTTGCTCAGAGAACTATAGGCTATTTGCAGCACATCTCACATCTCTAGTTACATCTCAAAACATAGTTACAGACAGACAGAGTTTCCAAGTGCAACCACAATCCTAGTGCTGGCCACTGGGTATTCAAGCTCTACTGGGGGCTACAGGACTTTTTCGAGTGCACCTGGACTGCAGTTGGGGATTTCTCTTTTATTTTCCCCACTTCTTTTACCTAGATTTTAGGCCCAGCCCATGGCTACATTTACCCTGATGTACAAGCACAGAGCACAACCACACTGACACCTGGTTTAAATCTGTTAAACGTTGTACAACACACAGGTCCCTGCTTCCATTCCACTTCTTCCGTTTTATTAGTACATACATAGTCACGATAAATTAAAATAGCATCCCTTTTCCTTTTAAACAGGGATGCGTTTTAGGCAGCTTTACAGGAAATAGTGTTACATACTTAAGAGTCATCAAATTCCCATTCTTTGGTGGATCATAAATCAGCACTCTTGGCAAAAGCATAATTCACGGTCAAATACACAAGTGGCCTTAGTCAATTCATCAATGATTAATGCAAAGACAATGTGAATGAAACAGAGACAGAGTGTACAAAAGAATACAGTGCAAACAGTAGTGTGCAAAAGTCTTAGGCTAATCTGGAAATCATTTATCTAAGCAGTAAGTGTTAAGTGTCACTGAGGGAAGTCTTGAATCATTACTTAAAATCACATTGTGACACTGAAGTAAAAACAAACAGTAATGCAAGGAAGGCTGTTTAGAAGAAGTGAGTATTTTTTTCTGAGAATGTAAATCTGACATAATTCTCTATGGTAGAGTGTCATGCCATTTTCACGGGTCGTTATGTGGTAAATTCTTCAAGCAGTTCTGAGAGGACAATTTAAAGCATCTGACTAATAAGTACATATAAGAAGGGATTTATAAAACTCCAAAACAATTTAGCCAAGTGGTGTGAGAGTTTTGCACAGTACTATACAGTATATTGAGTCCTAAAACAATATCCCATATCTGATATCTAAGGCAAATGCTAAAATAAATAAAAAAATAAATACTTTAACATTTGGTTTAACCACCATTTACAAATGTTTATTTAGGGGAAGTGCATCTTGGGTCTCCTCCACAGGATGAGTCTTTGTGAGGTGAAGATGTGTGTGACCACACTGAGTAACATCAAGAAGATAGTCATCGACATCACGATCACATAATGGCTAATGCTGCAAGAGACAAAGAAACAAGTTTAACATGTTCACGTGTACGTGTATGCATCACAGATACCGTTAAAAATAGTGGCTGAAAGAAGGCACAAGGAAGAAGGAGGGACAGTGTGTGTATGAGTCAAGTTATTAATTAGTAATTAATTAAGACTTAGAAAAACCATGCGTTTCCCTGGTTAACTTACCTTGTGCCAATGTCCAACCAGCTGCCGTAGTCCTGCACCAGGAAGAAAAAGTGCTGAGGAGAGGAAGAGCGAGTTAAAAATGAACTGTGTCAAGTTAACATCCAGTCTACTTAACAGGAAAAGGTAGGAGAGAAAAATCCTTTAACCCAACATTCAACCAGAACTGTTTAAACTCATAGGAAATGCCTTACCAGAGCCATCAAGTCGGAGATGACCAGGACAATGAGGAATAAACTGGAAAAGAAAAATCACAGACAAAAGCACAGGAAGGAAAGTGTTACAAGCAACATCTTTTATATTACAACATCCAACAGCAACATTCATCTAACAACACATATTTACTTCACGTGCAGTAGACACCCTCTTCACACACCACAAGAAAACAACAAAAAAGAAACATTGTTATTATTTGAAGATTTATATCTAAAGTCTAAAAATCATATGGCTGTATCAAATTTAAAACTGTGTGTAGTGTGACGAGATGAAATGCATCCTTCTGTTGACAGGTATCTTTGAGGTGATCACAGATCTGAGACACCAAGAGCAGACGTTGTGGTTTACATGTTCTCCACACACTGTACAACCACAAGAGGAGATGAGGTAAATGATCAAGGTTTGTGACTAGACTGATTCTGAAGTGGATGACTTACCTTCTTGATGACAACTGCGTTGCAACTTGGATGGTCTCAAATGTACACATTACTATTATGAATGGAATGATAACCTGGAAGAACAAAAAGGACAAGACATTTAAGATTTAATGAAGAAGGCAAGAGAAATATAGAGCATAGGAGCAATGTAGAGAATTTGTGCTAAAAAAAAGCTTAAAAAGCCAGCATGTTGAAAGGTCATGGCTGCAGAGAGTCAATATATGACAACACAAGAGAAGCAGGTTACAACATATTTAAGCATATTTCCCCAAACAGGTGTATCAAAAGATTATGACTATAATCGCAATCTGCAAGACTACTTCCCTTTCTTGGAAACGTGTTTCTTGAGGGGAATATACAGATACACAGCGTATACCATAAAAAGAAAGTGTTTAAAATGTGGTACCTTCCACATCATCAGCCCTCCCATGATGAAGGGGTTGAAGACAGTCAGGAAACAATAAACAGATGCTGGGTCAAAACTAGACAAAAAGGAGAAGGAATTGGAGGAACTGACTACAGACGGCTGAAAAATGTACAGAATCTTCAATTATTTATAGCACAAATCTGTCTCCATGATACAGCTCTTTACATTTCTTGATGACCTTCCAGAGTTTTACAGTACAGAGTGACATACTGTATGTGGTGCAATGTAAACAACCTCACATGAAGTACAAAGGCATACACTGGACAAGAGACTAGCAGCGCTACACAATGAAAATAATGCACAGACATGATATGTCTATACTATCTATATTTATTTCGTTCCTGCATTCAAATGACACTTTGCCAACGAGAATCATACCAGACGTTCACCTAACTCATGTTCAACCAAGTACAACCAAATACTGCCTTCCCCTCACAAACACCACATCCTGCCACACACACACACACACACACACAGACACACACACACAAAAAAGTGTACATACCTGTTAATGGAAGCTATGTTCCCTGTGCCAAAGAAAGCTGTTATTATAAAGAATACCTGAAGAAAATGCATAGTCAAGGAAAGACTTAAAGCAATGTTAAACTAATCAGTTCATCATTTGTAATTATACACTTCAAACATCAAGCAATTTTTTCTTAAACTTTTAAAAAGATCAGATATACAGTAGTTTGGCCTGAACAACACCTGCAGACTCCACTGAGACAGAAGCACTGCTTCCAAATAAACTGGTGCCAGTTGATTCTTTTTTTGTGCTTCAGCTAATGTCACTGTTGCAAATACTGTAACACGGATACAAAAAAATAAGATCTTCTGATGTCATCCAACTTCAGTTGTCGGAACTTGGTGATGTCGATGTTTTCAGAGAAATCAATAGTGGAGAGCTGAAAGAGACAAAAAACACACACATGATGAAGTAGTTATTGTAGCAGTTTTCCATAAAAAAGAGAAGACACTGCATGTACAAAGTATCAGTAGGGGTGATCTAAATTTGATACAAGCCTACAGTGCAACAAATAGACACACACTTGTCTGACTATTGGCATTTGCATCTCATTTTGTCATGCAGTTTACGCTATTCTACCAAATCTAAGTTTGGAAACATACACTTGATGGTTCTACCTCTTGTCTGCCAGACACACCCTGAGCGAGCATAGCTTCCTGTTCAATGTTGATCCACACAAACATCAACCAAGATAACACAGGGGGGAACAGGGCCTCTGACCTGGGTGGGAGGAAACACTCACATTAGAAATTGGATCATTTTGTAGATTTGCTGTGTTGTGGTGATGTGTGGTGATGTAACTCTCCACGAGACATTGTTTGACATGTTAGTGCAGCTGCATGGTGTGTGTGTGTGTGTGTGTGTGTGTGTGTGTGTGTGTGTGTGTGTGTGTGTGTGTGTGTGTGTGTGTAATATCTTGTCTTACCCAGTGCTGAGCAGCAGGTATGTGGCTGTGAGAGAGAGGAATATGCTGAGGAGTCGGTGAAAAAGACGTGTGGTGCTCAGCAATGGAACCAGCAAAGAAGACGCTGAGAAAAGAGAAGACAGGAGAGGTGTGTGTATATAGTACAGGATGTGACATTTTAACCATAACTTCTTACTTTTATAAAGTGAGTTAATGAGATAGGATATAGCCAGGACTAAAATAATCTGATTTATATCTTAAATATCTAATCTATTTAAAATTGAATATAAATGATACATCAATTCTAAGGTGTTGAACATGTACAGCTTCCAGGTAACTTGTTCTCACTCACACAACCACTTACCCAATGTGGTCCAGCTGATAATTTGATTAAGAAGTGGCAGGCCCTGTTTCTGCTGCAGGCTGGAGTGCGTGAGGGATGGCACGTACGTGCACACTACGACATGGAGCATCTGTCGAGTTTGAGGTCATAATTTAATTTTAGAAGATGCAGTGACACAAACACACACACCATGACATGTACTGTAGCTACCTGGGTGACAAGCTGCTGTCTGTCACTAAGGTGCAGTGGTGTTCTGTGCCGTGATGACCAGAGGTAACAGGCTGAAGTGAAGAGAGCGAGCAGCCCTGCGCAGGTACTGAGCAAACAAACATCATATATTATCTTATTATTATTATTATTATAGACATTCTTGTATCATTTTTAAAAATGTATAATGGTTCAAATCAAATTGTAATTTAAAGCTGACAAAATAAGTTATTTAAGTTGGTGACTTACATGCGTGATCATTTTTATCTAATGTAGGGTAAAAATACAATACAGTTCATTCAAATAAATATATGTGATCTTGCATAAATTCACCACATTTTGATAAACATATATTGATATCAGAAAAATATTTGTATTAATATTGTGATATTGATTCCAACCATATTGCCCATCCCTACATGATTTCTAGCAAACAAATTTCACCACTGTGATGACGTTTAAGATTTCCTAAGTATAGAGAAATACAATATTTCCCTGTATCTGACTGACCTTAATCTGGCTTTTGAGTTTTGCCATGGTGGGACAGTGTGGTAAACATTCTGATAAATGTCAGCGAATAGAGGAAACACTCACACCAGATGTATGTTAGGCTCTCTACCCACAACAGGCATCAGGGGGAAAGCAGCCAAACACAGACAGCCCAGAAACCAGCTCAATGAACGGAACTGCACAGGGACAGAGACATTGAGTTCATGCTGTATAATTAGATACTGAAACTGATGATTTAACCTGAGAGTAGACTAATTACAAAGAAGTGCAAGGGAAGTCAAAATACAAGCAAGAACTATACTTTGCAAAAATATCCTAAATTTGTTTGAGGAAAAACTGCAATTAGTGTTAAAAAATGTGTACTACTTCTACAACAAAGCACTTTGTTTCATTCATTCGATTGTGCATCAATATTTAATATAATCATTTTCTTTATATTATTGTTGTGATCCAAGAAAGCTTATGGAAATCTAAATAATATTTTTTTTGTATTCATCAGAATGCTGTCTAAATGAAAAAATATATATAAAAGACAGACAAATTAGATTCTATTTGATTATTCCTATTTCATTTCATCTATTGATTGAGGTTATAACACATTTTTGTCAGTAGGACTCATTATTTTTTGATAAATCACAGATTTGTCCACTAACAGTAGCTAAAAATCCCCTGGCATTCCTAACACTTTCTGGAGACGCATCATTTTCGCAAACCTATTCAGGTATAGAAATCAAAATATTCAAATATCATGACTTTTCCTGATGTACTGTGACTGCAGGAGCCATAATCTGTGACGTGGTTACCTTGGCCTTGCCAAAAAGTCCCGACAGGAAGGGCCAGAGAGAGAGGACAGCCAGGCCCGCAGTCAGCATGGCACGATGGAAGAAACTCACCACCTGGGGGCAGCAAGGGTAAACTGTCATCCACAGTACAGAGTAACCTCACACTGTGCACTATGAGCCTTAGAAGACATTAAAGACACCTACCAGTAGCTCAACCCCAAACGCCACCAGCACAAAATAGCCAAAACATTTCCACAGTGGGAGAGAGGGAGCGGAGCGGATCAAATCTGTTAGAGTTCCAGACCTAAAATGGATCATTAATGAGATTATTTTTCCTGCGATAAAAGGGAGAAAAGAGAGAAAACTGCAAAGGCCGTCCTTTTATCCACTTACAGAGGAGAAACATGAATGGATACAACACCACTTCAAAGGATCTAATTAACAACTCACTGCAGCTGTGCCGGACGTGCATGGACAAGTGTGTGTGAGGTAAATTACATCCAATGAAAAACTGCTAAAATTCATTGATTGCTGAGATCTCCACTGATGGTGTTGTATTTGCTGACATCCTGCACACTCTGATAACAGCACAAAGGAACTACACACCTTTGTTTGATTAGATTATAAGGTATGTGTGCAGACGTCGTTCATGTCATTTTACATGTTCTCAAATGTGTGTGTTACTCACTCTTTAAGGACAGAGTACCATACAGGGACAGGTAGCAGGCAGTAAATATAGTAGGTAACGGGGCTTCTTTGGATAAGCAGGAACACAGTGATCACTGCTGTCACACACACACACAGCCTCGTCAGGGTATGGCTGGGAATCTGCACACACAGAAATGTAACTTAACGAGACATTCAAGTTTCATAAACTTGTTTTGCTGGAAGGAATCTTTAGAGGCATAGAAAGTTTGTAGTGAAGGACCAGACCTGTTTGAGGAGACTGGGATGTCTGTTGAGGCTGGCATGAGTCTTCAGTATGACTAGGACAACATAGGAGGTCCAGCCTACAAATCCCAGCACCACACTGCAACCCAGGAAGAACCTGTCATAGGTGTGGTAGTAGACCAGGCCCTCCAGAGCATGGGATATCAGAGACTGGCACAGAGAGATCTGACAGGAGACACATGAGGGGAAATGAAAGAAAGTGTTTTAGCAAAAGCAAATATGTCATGGAGAAGGTGGAAAGAAGATTTATCAGCAGTAAAGTAACAAAACAAGAAACTTGGACTTAAACCTGCAACATTGGTCACTACATAGTTCACTAATTTGAAAACCATGTTTCAACACCAGCTTAATGTTTTCAAGTACCCAGAATAAATCTAAAACTTGACTTGACTTGTTCAGCTGCTAATTTACCTATACTTTATCCAAATACTTACAGCATCTTCATACTTCTCCAGCTGAATCAGTATTCTGGCGTGGTGGATGAATTCTGCTTGTTTTGACTCAGTCAGTAGTCTGGGAAAACGGTGAAATTGAATATTAATATGTTGACCAAATGAAGCGTGCCTCCTTTGCCTTCACACTTACACACCCATGATATTATAAACAATGCTTTGCCCTGCTTAATTTTTGCATAGGCCAGAAATAGAAGATCTGAGCAATTGCCATCTGGTCAATGTTCTTACTAATATCTCCAAGCCTCGCACACTTTGTACACGACATGACATGATCCCTTGTTAAAAATGTATTTTTTAACTGAACACACAGCGAATAAAAATAAGTCATGTTATTAATTCACTTCACAGTTATTATAAGTCATTAGCTTACTGTACTTACTGGTATGGAGTGAAGAGAAAAGACAAGGTTGTCTCCTTTTTCTGGGTCATTTTCATCTACAAAAACATATATAGCTCAGTCACCAAGTATTGCATACAAGATGTGCAATAATAGGCTTACTACAACTAAGAACTTAAAAATGATGTTAAGTTTAAAGCTATCATTTTGAAGTTATTTTAATAAATCAAATACATATTACTGGAGATACATTAGTATAATGTCAAATGATAATACTGTTACTGATCTATTACCATTACTAACTGCATGTTAACCAGGTTCAACAATGAAACATTCATTGATGAGTGAATGTTTTACTGTCCTTTGTAACATACTAATGATCGACATGTTAGTTATAGCAGAGCTGAATGCTTTCGTACCTTGAACTGCTCTAGTACTTGAATAGCATTAGTGTACATGCTCTCTGCCTTGAACTGGTCACTGTTGTTAAGGTAGAGAAGAGGTAACACACCCTGAGGAGACAAAAATACACCAAAAGATGAACATAAAGTCACGTGTAGACATTTCTATTAAATGACTCATTGCACAGCCACTGGAGTCTACTTTCAAAACTCATTTACGACAACTTTGATAACGCTTACATACAACTTGATATTAGTATTTCCTGAGTCTGTAGTTTATCTCTGAACTTACAACAGAGTTAACAGGAATGGGCACACCAATGAGAGAAGCCATGAGGGGAGCGATGTCTGCCTGCAGAAAACAATAAAACATATTTTATTTCACTACTTGTTGTTCTGTTATATCACTGCTTTTGTACATTTTATGTTTAGTAGTAATAATTGATGACAGTGACATCATTAAAAAGTGCCATGGGCCTTACCTGATTGACGTCAACTCTACGAAGGTGCTCCAGTTTCCAATCTGAGAGAAAGATCAGGGATAAAAATCAGGACGACAGTGTAGACCCAAAACATTAAATTAAAGGTAAAATTAAAATTAAAGAAATATAACATTTGTGTTTTTATTTCAAATAAAAACCTAAAATTATACTTGCCTTACACTGCCTAAAAATAATAATAAAAATAATCGTCTTTAGTGGGTGGAAGAGAACTTGGGTCCTAAACTGAAGCTAAAAAACCTGCTTGAAAGACATTTCAGCAAGCAGCTTTGAGCATTGTACATGAGTTTAGCACCTTGTAGGTATCCATCGTTGTATGCTTGGGGTTCAGTGACTTTGTGGGCATTATGAACTCCAGCTCCCCACACTACTAAAGGGGTGAGTGTCTCAGAGGGATGGCCCGCACCGTGTGAACCTGGAGACACATGCACACAAAAGACTCCAGTGAATTCATATGCTGAAGATCAGATCTTTTTTTTTCCCAGTGGAGACAGTAAAAAGGCACACATACACAAACAAGAGTCTTACCCCAGTTTGTCATGCCATGATCAGAGGTGAACACATAGGCCGTTCTGCCATCATTACCAAAGAAGTCCTCTACTATAGACACCAGCTCAGCTACACCACTGTCTACTAGACCAATATTGTCAAGGTACTCCCTAGACAAAAGACAAATACAAGATAAAGATAGCACTACTACTTAGTGCTGCTTTGGAAGAATATGTTATGCTATGTGGAGTGCAATCAAAGTTTATATAAATGGCAACAATGAGAAATCCTCTCTCTTACTGTGACATTGGTCTATGAGCATGTCCGTTTGTGTCGATTCCCAGAAGATGCAGGAAGAAGACATTCTTATCCTCGAGCAGACGGGCCTTCAGACTGGAGTTAGACTTTGCTGACTGTAAGAATGACTAGTGCAGGGTGAAAAATAAACATAGTTGGATTTATTCAAGATAGCAATGTACAAATCCTCACTGATAGTACCAAGGGAGTCTGCTACTACTGTACATAAACCCTTATGTTTAAATAAAGCTTGTAGCAGCTGTACTATAATCTATTGTAATGACTCCAAGTGGTTTCACATTTTGCGACATAAAAATTCATTATTTGACCACAAATAACATAACATTGTAAAAACACAACCTGCCAACCTTGCTGCTTTATGTGACAATGAATACGAAATAGAAAAGTTAAGTTTATTTTTTAAAACATTTTTCTATGACTTTATCAGTAGTGGTTCTTATCAACAGATTCATCATTATTGTTAGTAATTCCACTACCATACTTTGACTTGGGTGAACACCCAGCTGTCTAGCCTGGAGGCATCTGTGGAGGCAAAGTCCTCCTCCACTGCTGGGTATGTGTGGGTATACACATGGTCTCCGCTGGCACCTGGAAGAACCACAGCACGAAATGAGCTTTATTACAATTTTTAAAAAAAAGTTGTTCTAAAATAATCAAAACATTTAAGCATATAATGAGGAATAAAATAAATGTCATGATATAAAAGTGATGTTATTAAACTCATGTTATTCAAGTACATAAATTAGTTACTAAGCTTAAATTTCAGATTTTTGATACAGTCAACCTGTCATCTTTTGCCTTTATGTTGATTTGGTTAGTGGTTCTGATTGTGTTGTTTGTGTAGGCGTGTGCGCATGTGTGTGTGTGTGTGTGTGCTTGTGTACCTTTAGCAAACATAGGCAGAATATCAGGGCTGCCCCAGCACCAGGTGTGTCTGCTCTCATTAAACACTGAGTCAAAGTCTACAGGATTCTCCTTCCATCCTGAACACACACACACACAGAAAAATCTCAATGCACTTGCGGTCACAAACAGACACAACAGTAGTCACCCACACATACACAAGTATATGAGTGTCAAACACTCTCAGTAATTAATATTTCACATAGCCTTTTCTGTATCAACATGCACAGATGCACACATACCTTTAGCAACAGCGCTAACATCCTCATAGAAGCCTGCGATAAGAGCAACATGACCTGGACGAGACTCAGTGGGCACGTGTGTGTGTGACACACCCCAGGTACCCCTCTCCTCTATTACACTCCTGCTATTGGGAAACACACACAGATGTGCACACACAAACACCAGTTACTCAGGAGTTATGGACAAAGCATGCAAAAAGACCCAATATAAAAGTCACACACACATACACAAAAACTCACTGCAGATATATACATACTGCTTCCTGTACTGGACTAATTAGTATACACATTATACTAATATTCACTACTCTCTATCAGTTACCCAACCTCAAGTATGGGGCCCTGGATGAGCCGCTGGGGAGGAGTGTGAAGAGACTGTCTGCTCTGAGACCATCGGCCACCACTAACACCAGTCTGGAGGCAGGGGGTGCCAACGGTGTGGTCTGGGGGGTCATGCCATGGACCAGGGGTGAGGTGAAGTAGATATCAAAGATAGAAAGGAAGAAGACCACATGGACTGTCAGGCCAACCACGAAGAACGTGATCATCCTCATTTTGAGTGTCAACACCTAGCTGGGTCTGCAGAACAACCGGGGGGGTGGAGACGGAGGAAGGAAGATTTAATGTGTTTACAGATGAAAGAAGGTGAGAGCAAGAAGAGACCGAAATAAAGACAGAATAAAAATGACTGAGGCAAATATGGACAAACAACTTATAGCCCACAGTTTAACAGCCAACCTTTACATTCAGGGTTACGGGTTTAGTTGAAATAGAGAAGGAGGCATTAGACAGGTTCAGTATAATATAGACTGGTTAAGCCAAAGTGTGTGCCATGTACAGACTGCTTAGGGGCAGGGCTAAGCCATCTGTCACCATATGCCATTAGCCAATGTGCAGGAATAATGATTTTAATAGTTAGTTCGATACATTGCAATGGTAAATTACACACTGCGCCAGCAGATTAGCAGTCAAACCAGTTACACCTTTAGCCCATGCAAAAAGTCTTACCTGTATGTAACGTCAGTGGAATCTTCCCATAAAAAACGGGGGACGTTGTCTTGATGAATAAATGAATGAATGGGAGAGCAGAACTATCTATTACCCTTTCAACCAGTCACCTGATTTAGCTTCCATTTTATCCTTGTAGAAGACCAATTATATATCCAGAGAACCCGACAGATTAAGGCGTTGTTGTACGAAACAAGATCAACGTAATCTTTACGTGCGACCTTTTACAAAACCAACTGTCAATCTTTCTAAGAAGATTAGGACAAGAAATTCAGGCACGTTGAGCATCCACTTCCTTGTTGTGACTGACGTTTTACGTTGACGTGTGAACTTTGCAGGTGAATTGTGGGTACAGTTGTTAAAATATTTATTTCCCAGTGAGATTTCTTTTTAAATGTACCTCTCTCAGAAAGCTTTTAAATAAGAATACATTTCTTTCAGTTTTATGATCTAACAATATGTGTTACAGTGCAGTTTCACTGGAAATTGTTATTTTCACAGCTTGTGGTTCATTGATACCACCTTAGCTAGCATAGGCTATCAGCTGTCAAATGTGCCCTGCCTGTCTCGCCGGTATCCAACCATTTTCTATTATCCCATGAAAGAGGCGGGTTTTGGGATAACGTGTCTCAGATTTGACCAATCACAGCTTCGCATTCTTTCCCCCTTGTCAAAGCCACCTACCAAACATAGCTAGCTTATGTCCATTCAGGAAGAAGCGGATCTGATTAGCATAGCTAGCTTAGATTGCTAAAAAAAAAAATCTTTATAGTGCAAAAATGGCGTCGGTCAACCCGTTTAATATCAGTGATTCTGATGAAGAGGCTGAACGGCGCCCCAATGAAACAGTTGACACAGAGAGAAGCCCGAGAAGCCCGCCGCCAGGTAATCCTTTCTCTCCGCCTGCGGACACCGAACCCCCGACGCTCCTGCTGTCTAGCAACCGGACGAGCCCCAGCGGTGAGGGCACCTCGGTCGCGGCCACCTCCGCTATGGCAGGCAGCGCCGAGACACGGGTATCTGTGGATGTTATTGCTGCTCAGCTATTACGGGACCAATACATTCTCACAGCCCTGGAGTTTTACACTGAACTGTTGGAAGCAGGCAGAGAGCTTCCGAGGCTGAGGGATTATTTCTCCAACCCTGGCAACTTCGAGCGACAGAGCGGCACCCCGCCTGCCAAGGACCAGGTACTCGGACCTGGAGGACCACTGAGTAAGTATAACGCTAGCTGCTCCCATTGCTAGTCACGTAGCTGTCAGCTAGCTTAAAGTTAGCCCACTAGCTAGCTAACGTTAGCTTAAAACATGGGATTTGGAAGCCAATTGATATATCAGCTTGCTACACCTGCCCTCCCGGTCTAGGGCCCGCAGCCAACAAGCGGGTTTTGTGGGTCAGCTGTGTATCCTGACAAACAGACAAGAGTATCGCAGAAATGTGATTAGGGTATTATCTGACTATCTGACTGTCTAGCTGGATGAGATGGATGCGTGATATTATGACAGACTGATATTGATCGTCCTAGTGTAAGTGAGCCCTGTAGGAAGATACACGTCCCCCTTATCTGTAGGCCAGAGGGAGGTCAAAGGTCAGGATCAGCTACAGAAAAGGGGAAAAAAAAGGCAGAAGAAGAACAGAAGGCCTGTACAACCTGCTTTTGCAATACTGTATTTAACTGTTGTTCCAATAAAGCAAGGCTTTAGGCTGCAGTTGGTAGGAATTTAGTATCTTGCTAAAGAGAATACAGCAGGGCATTATACATTCTGAATTGGATTTAAACCTACATCATCTTACTTATGAGGACAGTTCCTTGGTAGCGGTTTAGTTGCTTTGTACCAGTTTTGTACCAAATATTACTTTGGTTTATTGGTCAAGGCAGGGTGTATATCTGTAGCACCATCACCTTCTTACAGTACTTCTATTATGGAATAACCTGCAGCGTTATATGGTGGCTGAAACATCTGGACCCATAAACAAACATGCCATGCAAATAGTAGCCAGGGTAACAGCTCAGGCCACAAATAAGTAAAGCCTGCTATTGAGCAGCGGGAGTAGCATTTCCATAAACTTTAACTCAACTGTGGCAAAGCACAGGGAGCTTGGAATTGAAGAGAATATGGCAAAGCAATTTCTTGTAGCCCCCTTTCACTGAGGAGAGTGGATCTATTCTATCTATTCACTTTTAACATAGACCTATAAGGCACCATAAAGCTCCCCCCTGGTCGACAAGCAGCAAATTGGCTACATTCAAAGAGATCTAGAAAGGTACACCATGAGGATATTTTGACTGAGCTTCTGAAAGCTTCGTCTAAGTGTATGAACTGTTAGGGGATTGTATGTGACTTGAAAGTGATAACGTGTATTATAAAATGCCCTTGTCTGCACATTTTTTTTAATTGCATCCTCTTAGTGACTCTTAGGTTCTAATGGAAATGACCCCTCCTTGGTATTCTCCACTGCAGTGACTGGATCTGTCTTGTCAAAGTATATTTATCTTAGATCCAGGAGAGAAAGGATAGGAGCAATGTCAGTGACCATTGGATGGTTACACACCCACCATATCTTCTAAACAATCAGTTACACAAGCAGGAAGCGCTATAGGCTGTGAATTTAATTGACTTAAAAACCTACGTCCCTTGTTCAGTGCCCTGATTCAACATAAATGAACAGGTCTCTACAGAGATACCTTTACCTGCCACTGAAGAATGAGGTATTTGGTATTTATTGCTGTTAATCAGTAAACAGATGCTTTTTGCATATTGTTGATAATCAAAGTCCCATATCACACCAGTGGATGTGATTTGCCACTTTACTGTAGTTTCAAATTAACAAAATAAATATTGCTTTCAGTATCAGCCAAAATTGGCTGTGGTACATACTGCTGTCAGAATCAAGGCAGAGTGAATTGAAATGTTTCCTGTCACAGTTTTCAGTAGATGTGCAGGGTAATTTTGGCCACTCATTTGAGGCTTTTGTGCTCATCAATTCCAGGATTCAAATCAGTGTTTTAATTTACGAATGGTATTTAAAGTATGTCTTGACAGCAGCACTGACAATTTTTACTTTTTTGGTGCAGGCTAAGCAACAAGGCCAGATGATACATGTTCATTGTATAACATTTGGCAGTTTTCCAGCTGAGGACACCACAGCATATAAATAAATGCTTAAGAAAGAGAGGATTTGGTTTTATAGCCAGAAGATTTCTTTACCCTCATTTAGATGCAGTAGCAATGGACGATATCTCTGGAGACTGCAGTATAGTCTTGAGTGTGGGTCTTGGCAACTGGCCTGAGGCTAGCTTTAGCAGATAGCAGATGGATATGGAATACTTACATAGACTGACTTTCTATATACATCTTGGAGACCACAGCAGCAAACACAAACAACTGTGAGCTGTGTGTGTTAGTTGCAAAGGTCTGGTGTTGCATTATCATACAACCACCCAAAAGGTTTGAAGCACAGAATAAATGTTTTATGATGATATCTTCGAAAAGCATGACAGGACTTGACAGCTCCCCAGTTGTGAAACTGACAGGAAGGTCATGGAGAAACAGTAATCTCAGTCTTATTAGATATTGATGAGAGTAAAGGTTAATTTAAAAAAAAAAAAATGAAATCCTGGATTCATGACAAGTCAAATCTACCATATGCAGATGGAAAACAAATGAAGCAGCTGGTGGGAGTTGATGAGAGAGAAAGTGATGGACTCAGCCCAAGGCAATGTCACATTTCTTTCCAGCATAACCTCATGTGATCACTGGAATGATCTTTTTCCTCATGACTGAAGGACAGAAGATAGAATTAAGTAGTTGTTGAGGAGGGAGGGATACTGATCAGATGTCTGTCGTCTTCTGTTGTCAACAGAGCAGCTAGCTGTTTAGACAGCACATTTCCAACATGGTTTTTCAAACAATAGCAACACATTCAATACCTTGCTTTTGACTGTGTAATTTTTAAGGATTGTACACAATTAATGCCCTACAAAAGAAACAACCTCTACCTTTTGATTTACTTACCGTCTTGGAGTAAATTTGGACTTCAGAATGTTATGCCTTCAGAAGGTGTTGAAAGGATGCGCAGGGTTTCATATGACTGAATGGACTGTGGAACACATTGACAGGGCACAGCATGACAACCACACAGTTAGGAGTCCAGCTAGTCAAAAGCATGATACCAGAAATGTTATTTCATCGGCCGAGTGTGATGATAGTTTGCTTGGCTGGTCTTGGCTTAACCTATGTAGTGCTATAAACAGTGCTCTTTAATAGCATTGTTCAGATATTTGGTAAGGGTTCTGATTCTACTGATAATCTGAAAGTATCCAGGTATTATCTTATTCTCTACAAAAGCAAAATATTCAGCTGATACACCAGAAGTGTCATCGAGGCAATCATTATGAATACTCAACCAGTGACTGTCAGTGCAGTGAGCACGAGTATGGATAATGACTGTGTTACAAGCAGCATCATATCTGCAGTTGTGGCTCTAAGCCACATGACACTGCAAGGCATCTCTCACCGACTTGCTAATTTGCAGCAAGAAAGCATGAATGAGTGTCTGTCCACCCCTCATTGGCTAGTCAGGTAGTTATTTGCTCATATGACGTGAGGAGCTTTTAAGGTAGCTTGCAAGTGATACATAAATTGCCATGTACAAGGATGACGGTAAGCTGTCACATTTAAGAAGTTTGTGTGGTTTGTCACATATATAAGACATACTATGGGGATACCAGGAAGTGGCTTTATAATCTCAGGACAACAATCTGAAAGTTAATTTGTAGTTTGTTGTCTGCTACTTCAAATAGGTCAAATAGTAGCTTCACATGATAAGTTCTAGGTTAGATGTTTGTAACCACAATTTATATGCTCTCCTGTTCCAAATCTGTAAATAAAAACAGGCAGTCCAGGTCAACCACACACCGCTTACCGTACTACACAGTTAAGGGTTTACACCAGTAGAATTTAGCCTATTTGATCATGATTCACAGGTAGTCAATGTCATCCTGTCGAAACAACCCTACCCTGTTTACCTCTCCCTTAGTAGCACTGCCTATTAGTTGGCCCAACCTCACATGCACTCTGATTTTTCACTTTATAATGTCTCTTCATACTTTCCTTTGTCTGGAGCAGGGAGTTTTTTGTGTGAAAGCGATTAATGATATTGTTGGGAGTGTTGGCCAGGCTCCATGTAGTTCTGCACCAGCTCCGACTGACTGCCTATCCGCCTTTCATTAGTGTGTGTGTGTGTGTGTGTGTGTGTGTGTGTGTGTGTGTGTGTGTGTGTGTGTGTGTGTGTGTGTGCGTGCGAATGAATGCAGGTGGTTCTGTGCATGTAAGTGTTGTATGTGCAAGTGCACATTTCCTAGCAGTGGAGCAAATCACAACACGTGTTATTATTGTGTGGTACCTTTTCACATGTGTGAATTAGCACAGCATAATAGGCTATTTTCCATAGAAACCATGTTAGTCCCACCAATTTATTACCTATCTTCTATACGTACATGCATGAAATTCATATTTAAAAATAGTCTAGTTCAGTTAAACACAGGATAAGTGTGGTGTTGAATTAGAACCATGTTCCAGGTTATAATCAAATGCTCAGTTTATACTTACTATTCATTGTTACATTTCATTGAATATATTTTCATAATTTTGATATTATGAGACAAATGTGCATCCAGGTTTGTGTGCCTGCCTGCGCATCCATTATAATTTGTGCCCCATTGTTTCATCTCATTTATATTTTCTAAATAGCTGACAGTCCCATTAACAAAAGAATAGCATGTTGTCTACATCCTGTCCTGACCATCCATCCTCTCTAGTATCCTTGTCTGTAATTGTATCAGCTCTTTTTAAATGTATCTCTTTGTTCTTGAACTAATCTCTTGCTCCTCTCTCCATCACCAATTTTTCTGCTTTGTTTTTCTACTTGCCAAAGCAGAAAAGCTATCCTTCATCATGTTTGTCTTTCCCCTCCCTTTTCCCTAAAAAAAACTCTTGTTGGCCTCCCAAATGCTTTTGTAATATTCATATTTTTGTGACAAACTACCAGAGAGACAAAGAGGCTTCCTTCATTCAGCATACAAATAAAGGCTCATTTATAGTGTGTGATTGAATGCTAGATGGTGACACTCATGTACTCAAGAGCATAGACAGAGTCTGTGCATGAATTTGTGTGTGTGTGTAGCACAATATGTCGGCAGGAGTGCAGTGAAGAGGTGACCAGACAATACACGCTGCAGGCACAGAAGTGAAAGGTCAGCCAGGAATAAATACGTATTTTTTACAAATTAGGCACACAAAAGATATCTGTGCACATTGTGGAATTACATGTTGTTGTTTTTCTCACACACACACGCATGCATACAAACACACTATAATCCGCTGATTCACCAAATAGATTGCAACGATTTACAGCAAACATCCTCACACATTATCAGAAAGTAACGACAGTTGGAAGCGTGACCGTTAACCTGACTTCAGCATGACGGAACAATGACAAAAACGCATAGCTAATGCAGAAACACTCTCACTGTACAGTGACAGAACTGACAGTTTTGTGAAGGTGCGTGGTCATACGTTTGATCATGTGATACACACACACACACACACACACACACACACAAATCAAGCAAACCAACCATAAACACCTACTTTATATGCTTTTCTCCCCAAATTTAAGGTTTTTAACATCTAGTATTTAGCATTTAGAAACATTTCTTGTGTCAAGAGAAAAGAAAGGAACATTGACAATGTAAGTTAGTAAGGCAAACAAGCATCATATAGCGAATAGTACATCATATTATATGAACTAAGTAATACCTCAAATTATACATATCATACAGTACATCACATTATATTATTTTATATTTTTTTAATTGGAAAGGGTGCAACATTTCAGCGCATCAGGTTACAGTAACATGAGGAAGCCAGGTTTTTAAGGTTTTAAAGCTGGTCCACACACAACATTTGGTTTGACCTTCTACTGTATCTTGATATCAGAGAACAAATAGACCAAACTTGTACTTCTATTGCTGTGGAGGAAAACTAACACCATTGGCTAAGCTACCAGGCCAGCCTGGCTCAGTGAAATAGGAGCACAAGTATGCTTATGTATCAACTTCATCTGTTGTTTGAGTGAACAATACTTTTGGCTCCCTACAAGGTTGTTGGTTGGAGGTGTAAGTTTGGGGATGGGCGTTTCCATTAAGTTAAGGTCTCAGCAAAGTTAACATTTTATGATTGATTTGTTTTCCCCACATGTGCAGTGACTCATATGTTTCTTGGCTAAAGTATAACCTTCCCACATAGTTTTTAAAGGTCTCTGCTTTTAGCTGAATTTAATAAAGTTTCCATCTGTTTTGTAGAAGGATGGCCGAGTGGTTAGTCACCATCCTTTAACTGAAGTCCAGTATGCTTCCAGCAAGGTTAAGACTCCTTAAACAAAATATCAAATCCCTACCGCAGTGAGGCTACTGTTGAGTAGCTGACCCCTGTCCCCTCAGAGGGGAGCACGTATAAAACAACATTCCTTGAGGATCCATGCGTTGTCACATTTTTAAGCTCTGCGAGCCGCTTGACAGTTGACTCGTCTTATCTGTGTGGTGATGTGATTGTATACTTGTCTCACTGTTGTCTCTGTCTCTGTTCAGATCGAGCAGGCAGCATCAGCACCTTGGACTCTCTGGATTTTGCCCGTTACTCAGATGACGGCAACCGAGAGTCGGACGAGCGGGTGGCAGGTAAGATGAACTGCACTGTCAAGGCTGAAAGCAAGAGACCCGGCTTACCTCGGGGAAGTAAAATATGGACAACAATCAGGAGAATAGACAATTACAGAATGAGAGAGAAACAAAGAGAATAACACCCGACAGCTGCATCAAAAACTGTATAATTAGTAATGTCAGTGTAATCCAGGCCTCCACAAAGTTGAAAGATGTATTTATTCTGATGTTGTCACAGTGCTACTGCTGTGTAAGATGACAAAATAATGAGCATATTTTTTGGTGCCAGGATCCACACTAAACAATGGTGTCATTGTGTTTTCACACTATGAAACTGTTTTATTGCTTAAAGTTTCTAAGTATGTAGAAATAAAGTTTTATTTAACAGAATATATATTTCTAAAATATTTAGTCTTTGTCAACATGTTCCACTTTAAACATGTAATATGTTTCTTTCTTTAACTTGGTAGAGGTGTCCGTGCCTCCTGTCATCAACAGTCACAATGTTGAGTCAGCCTGTGGTATTTTTGTTACTGGACCTGTCTCAGCTTTTTTTTGAGATAACACCCCCTTCCCCCTATGGCTCTGTCGTGACACACCGTTAGATAGTGTTACCCAAATACGTTAACAGCCTGGCATCATCAGCGCCTCATCATCAGTTACGAGAGCTTGTTTGGTTTTCAGTGTGATTAGTATTTTTTACGCTGCTGACTAAAGGAAAACAAACAGATGAATAAGCCTTGAACATTAATGCAGAAGGGACAGTGCTGTCATGCAGGGACCATTCATATTATGTTAACTCAATCTGCCTCCTGTTTTCATCTTTCTATTTTATAATCGCCAACATGAAAACATTACTTTTTAGCCCTGCACACTATGCTATAGTACAGTGGTTAACATTATCCATTACCAGCTTTCTGTAGTCATCCACCCATTTGGTCGGTAAGTGTTAGTCAATGAGTCCTGAAAAGCCCCAATCCATAACTGCAGTATGGATTTACGGAATTGCGCACAAACTGTGGCATATTTTGTGATTGATGTTTTTTCTTATTTTGACATTAGATCGTTTCTTCCCCGCTCTGTACTGCACATGACTGCTAAGCATGAGAATTAGTGTCTTCCTATATTTTAAAATGATTGTTTGCATGTCTATGAATTGTAAATGTCAGTAAATTTAATGTGTAGTGTATATTTAGGAGAGTAGAAAAAGGATTACTAGTTTACTGTAAAGGTCGAAGTCTTAAGTGAAGTAGGCGGATGCACCTAAAATGTAAACCGTGAACTAGCTTGCTCATGGTTTGGAGCTTTTATCAGTTCATGAAAAGCAGACATACTGTACATTAATGCGTAGGCACAGTTAAAACCATGCAGCAGAGATGTTGGTTCCATGCTCCCAACTACAAATAATCCATCTTTTGAAAATGACTATTATTCACACACTGTCCACTCTACCAAATTGGCACCTTCCCTCTCCTCTCTTCCTTCTTCACCCACCCCCACTCTCATCCCCCACCAACCTGTTCTTCTTGCCAAGATGCCTGCCCCCAGCTGTCTGACTCTGGGTTTTCTGGCTTTCTCCTGACGTTGATCAAACCCCAGTGAACAATACTGGACAAGTCACTCCATCCAGACTAGCTTTTTGCTTGTTTTTTTTTTTTTTAAATCTTCTCCCCGTTATTAAGTTCTTGGTTTTCCATTTTGTTGCGCTTGCATCCTGTGCACTCTCGATCTGCTGGAAAGGTTAGGGATGATGCAGTCAGAGTTGATTACATTTCTTTTTGCAGAAATAGAGTATTCTTAAGTTAGTATTCAGAAACTGAAAATTGACAATGACCTTACAGGAAATTGTAGAAAGTCATTATTACTAAAGATTGATAATGACTTTTACCTGCCTTAAATAAAAAAGTATGAAACCTACTGCAATACCTGTTGAACCACAATCCTAGGCATTTGATGACAGATTTGGGGGACAACAACAGGATCAGATCAGATGGCAGATTTTCAGTGCACAGCTATGCAACATAGTTTTCCTGCTCCATCGCTTCTTACTTTTTGCGTGTGTTTTTTTAATCTAACGTGTCTAAGAATCTTGTGTGTTCTTTTTCTTTATTCAGTGTTAATTTAGCCTTTCAAATTTCAATGTACAAATCAACAAATTTATCCAAATGTCTGCTGCTTTTGATTGTATAAGACGTCAGAAACAGCTTACTTTTTTATTATGAATTATGTTTTTTTAATTGAAAATCAGTCTTAAACAGTAATCTACCATGTTCTAAATTACATTTTGACTGTTGAGTTTTATAGCTTAGATTGTGTTGTTCATAGTATGATGGCCTAGACTATTAAGATGTAAAAACCTGAGCAGTGGCTGTCCTTCGAGTGGCTTGAAACCAGATGATTTTATTACTTGTTAGTAATTAAACTTGTTGGAAAAAATCCTTTGTCAGACAGCTCCTAGGTTATCAAGGTAGCTTGAATAGATTTGCTCACCTCAGCTACGATTGAAGTAACTTTGGACTGCCATTTTTTAAGTCAGTCACAATCAGTGCTATTAATGGGCGCAAAACGAGGGCAGGAAATCCTACCATTGAGATGTGTCTCAATGCATTACACACACTTGTCAAACAGACTTGTCATCCAGCCAGCTTTACCATGATCCTCTGCTGCATGCGTTCCTTAGGCCCATGATTTGCATGCATCCTTTTTTTGTTGTTTTGTTTTATGACTCTTACGATCTTTTGTGTGGTTTTGTTTTTCATGCCCATTTTTGTTTTATTTGTTTGTTCCCTGTCCTTGGTTGGATGCACTTCCTGTGTGTGTGTGTGTGTGTGTGTGTGTGTGTGTGTGTGTTGTCACTTCCTGTCCAGTGCTGGAGTTTGAACTACGGAAAGCAAAGGAGACCATTCAGGCTCTGCGCGCCAACTTGACTCAGGCAGCAGGTGTGGCGTACTTTTAACTTCTTCACCACCTGAACCCTCTATTGTTACAGCTTTTTCTCTCTTTTTGTTTTTCTTCCCCAAGAGAATTCCTCTAGATGAATAACGCTCAGCATCCTTTCAAACCCATCTAATATCTTTTCAATTTCTCAGAGAGCGAAGTGCCCTCTCAGGAGAGAAAAAACTTCAAGTCAAGTCCTGAAGTTCAGGTGGGGAATCTTTAAGTGTTGAAAATGAAAATGATTTGTGACTTTCTTTCCTCTTTTCAAATGAATTGTGATGTGTTCCTTATAACCCCTATGATGGTATCACTGCTAGGCCTTGAGTGAATCATTTCACAGCTTCTCTTTCCTCTCTACCTCAGGAGCCTATACGCCCACTGGAGAAAAGAGCCTTAAACTTCCTTGTGAATGAATATTTATTAAAAAGTGAATACAAACTCTCAGCCATCACCTTCTCTGATGAAAATGATGATCAGGTAAAGATTTTTCTGGTTGTCGCATGTTTTAAAGACAGAATGATAAATGTCTGAATGGAGTTAATCTATGTTATCATTTCTTTCTGCCTGCTTCTTAATACAACAACTTTTTATTTCTAAGGCAAAATAGAGGTATCAGACTTATAAGCATGAGGGCACTGGTCTAAGAGCAGTGGTGGGGTCATGTGACCATGAATAAATTCAGCAACCCGGATCAGCTGTCCTGAGCTTGCATCGTGTCCTGCTTTATCTATGCAGCGGACAACCCACGTCTGCCGCAAATTAGTATTGTTTTTAATTATTTAGTTTTTTACTTGTTTCCAGGACTTTGAGTTGTGGGATGATGTCGGCCTCAACATCCCCAAACCCCCAGACCTGTTACAGCTCTACAGGAACTGTGGTACCCCCCTCCCTTCTCCTCGGGACACGGTTGATGTGTCAGTAGGGGTGGATTTTGGCGATCTTCCAGGAAACTGCATCGCCCAAGATCCCCCAAAGAAGCCTGACCTCTCACAACAGGTTTGTGTGTGGGTGTGTATGCACATGTATGGTTGTAATTCATCACCTGCGAATGTTTTGCATCAAAACTCTTCATACCGACAGTGATGCGAATTTGTTATAGATAGACATATTTGCGTCAGCTCATTCTTCAGAAAAGAAAAAAAAAACGACACTGGAACACTCATGTAAAACTTATATGTGCTCCAGTATGTAACCTCCAGTGTCTTATGTTACTTTGGGTAGTCTGTGCAGTGCCCTGCAGATAAAAAGTTACAAAGTGCCTCCCGTATTTGATTAATATGATGAGCCAAACCTGCTGTGACAATGTTGCCTTGCTACCAACTCTACTATAGCCAAAAGTAAACTACATAAGCGCCTTACTATCCTGGATCTGGCGATGCTACTCCACATGTTGTCCTTGAGTTCATTGTCTTTATAATTTTTGTGTCCTTTTTCATATAACACAGGGTGATGAGAAACACAAACAATCAACAGGTCAGGAGTTGTGACGTGACGTCCATTCTGCGTTATGTGACTGGTTGATGCCTTTATTCGTCAATGTGAAAGCTCAGAAAAATTTACATCGTTCTGGGGAAAAAATGACTTTTCGCCGCGTAATATTCGCATTTTGTGTGAAAGTATTCATGACAAAAACAACAGTTTAAAAAAAAAATCTATATATAGATCTGCGAATTAGTGGCACAAAAGAATCGCCTCCAGTGTGTAAAGGCCTAGCTGAAACTAGCTGACAGTGCATTTACACACTCTTTGAGAGGCAGCGCCAGTTTCCCTTGAAGGTCAATTGCATTGACTTATCACAGCAGAGTAGTGGAGGCAGTCTACAGATCTAGAATGATGATGATGAAAATCTCAAACGCCACCTCTACATTCACACTGTTTCAGTAAAAAGCTGTGGCACTAAATGAAAAGTGGCTGCTTCAGTAAAGTCCGAGATATCACCAACTCATGACGAGTTTTGACCTACTGGAGCACCTACTCCTGAGCTCAGGTGTGTGAAGTGTCTATAATCTTTTTGTCCCTCTATAGCAACAGACAGAAGTCGTGCAAGAGTTGGAGTACCAGATAAGCCTCCTCAACAATGAGAAGCAGAGCCTAGCTGAGCAGATCAAGAAGCTGCAGAGGTGTGTGCCTGAGCGCATGTTTGTGCTAATATACAAGTGAATCAGTCAGTATGTAAGACTATCTGAGACACTGCCTACAGTCGTGCTGTATATCTTATTAATCATTATGACCACTGTTAGTATGCTATGATGCTGACAGTTTCCTCTATTCATAGCAGTTAGATGCCATTACAACATGAACATGTACGACTACTGCTAGGGGAAATTGAGACACATTCATGAAAATCTTGTGAATCCATGAAAACAAAACAGGCCATGACGTAGAACCAGTATGGAAATTTGCTCCAAGCACCAATGCTGCATGAAATTACAGAGGCAATCCTGCTCTGATACATTAGTGGAACTGGTTTTCCTTCCATGTGGAATCTTTAATTTCCACCATTAAGATTCAGACAAATTTGCTTTACCACAATCTGTCTGTCCGTCATGGGAGAGGGATCCCTCCTCTGTTGCTCTTTCTGAGGTGTCATTTTTTCCCTGATTAAGATCCCTCATCCGAATTGAGGGTCTAAGATAGAGGGTGTCGTAAGCTGTACAGATTGTAAAGCCCCTTGAGGCAAATTTGTGATATTGGGCAATATAAATAAAAATTGTCTTGACTTTACACAATCCAAAATTGTTGAGCCATTTTATAGAACTGTTCTACCACTACTTTTGTCTTATTAACTCACTTCTTCACTAATAAGAAGTATGTAGTGTTTTCTGACTGTGTCCTTTCCTGTCTCCTTTCCCCTACCTCACAGTGAGATTCAGACACTGAAGAGGACTGTCTCCTCCCAGCCTCCATCCAATCTGGACCTGGGTTCCCAGAATACACCCAACCCCTCCTCCTCCACCACCACCAACGCTTCCTCCACTGACCCTCTCTCTGTGGTATGTGGTCAGTTTGGATATGTAATGTGCAGATTTATGTTAAATTATGCCAGTGATATAAAGTGTTAATAGTACCAGTGTCCTGCAATAAAACAAGCAATAGAAACTGAAACTTAAAAATATATATAAATTGTTCCAGTGTATTTGCATGTTTGTTGATGTAGTTGGACAGAAGCCCACACATTTGACGTCATTAATCCTAACTTAATCTAGTTTTACCCTCAGCCTCCTACTGATAATGGCCAGTATCTGGACATCCGGGGGGTTTCAGAGCCTGAAACTGACCCAAACCCCCCCTCTACTCAGAAAACAGCACAGCCCCATCCACAGTCACACAACAAGCTTAAGAGTCGGCCTCCTGTCCAGTTTGATCGACCGAACAGGTAAGTGGAAATTCAGACATACAGAAAACGTATAAATGTAAATGAAAAAATGTAAACTTTCAAAAACACATGTGCTGTCGAACTATCCTAAACATTCTGTATACTTCCTGCAAAGAAAGACTTAATAGACCCTCCTCCCAAAAAAAAAAAGAGAATCCTTGTGTCAATAATTTGTCCATGGTGTGTTGCTTGGAACACTGTGTCGGTGATAGGTTAGATTCCCTAACTCAATCCTTACAGATTTTCCTCAAAGGTACTTGAATCTAGAATACAAAAAAATTACATTCAATATCAGCAGTACCTATATGTTACAGCCTCGCCCAGTCGCAGTGTAGTTACTAAATGTAACCACTAGATGGAGGTAGTTATCAGTCTATGTAGCCACAATGAACAATACAATAGCACTTTCACTCAGTGGCTGATTGAATATGTAACTTACTAAATTTCCTCAGCGCATATAGCAGTCATAGTGGGAATTGAACTTTTGACTTTTGGTGTAGAAACATTTATTACCACTGTTCCACCCATGCTGTAGTATGCTTAGTGCACCGACAACTAGTGAATCATTTGGTAGTACTGCGTTTCCCATATAACCTCATATTTCCCCTCATGTACAGTTCCAAAAATTGAGTGGCAAAATACAGTTAGTCAACATCTGCAATTGAACAGGTGCCAGTGCTGCTGTAATGTCTTGCAGCCAAACTCCATCTATCTATAGATTTTTGTATATATAGTGACTGTGGTCTCTTGTTGTTTGTGGTGTTGCAGGAAGTTATCCCCGGCCTTCCAGCAAACCCTGCTGTCCTTCTGCAAAATGTGCTCTGATAGCCGCCTGGGAGCAGAGGTCAGCTCACACACTCTTCCACGTAGGCTCATAAACAGTACATTTATGGCAACATGCACAATTAATATAATGTCTCTCGTTCCCAGGTGTCTCGCATAGCAGACAGTGAGGAGAGTGTGATGTTAATGCTGGGCCGCTGTCTCCCTCACATCGTTCCTAATGTCCTTCTGGCTAAACGAGAGGTAACCCCACTGTTGCTGCTCCTCCTGCTCATCTTTTTCTCCTCCATGTATCCCACTCATTAATGTCCTCATCATCACAGGCTTCTTCTCTTAGTGTCCAATAGATACACACACAGCAGCAAGGCTAAACAGGGTGAAATTTTAGGGAGAGTTGCAGGGAACACAGTCATCTTCAGCTTGCAAATTCCCATCCAAACTATGTCTTCGTAGAGCAGTGAACCAATTATAAACAGCCTTGTGTCATGTTTAAAGGTGCGATCTGTAGCATAACTGTTTGTCAGTCAGTGTGTTTAGTTGTGATACCTTTGCAAATTAATGTCAAGATAACACATCTTATGCAATTTATTTTGTCAGTTCAATGCCAGATACCACATTCTCCATAAATCTTGCATCTCTAGTCAGAGGTTTTCTTTGTAGCTTTGCTGAAGGGGATGAACATGTTGAAAGTGATTCTCCTGCTGTTGATTCACCCATTTCACCATCTGCTATAGTGAGAAAGGTTTGGTTCTGTTTGCTTTGAAAGAGCTTGGTTTATGTTTATATTAAGCCATTCCCGCAATTCAACTAACATGCAACGTAGTGTTACACACTGTGTAGAGGCTGCCAGTCTTCTTGGCAGAGCTCTAATTGGTCTGATTGCTGGTTTGTTTATGGTAATCATGTTAATGTCTTAAATCTACTTGTACTAAACCTGCACTTAGCACTTCTATCCGTGTTGTACTTTGCAGATTTGACTGTCTCCTGCCAGCAAACTGTATGAATAAAGAGCTCATTTCAAGATTTGCAGTGCTAAACACAGCCATTTTGTAACCTGCGGATACCCAGCTGACTTGTGTCTATCTATTGATTGGAAATTTCACCTTCTTTTATGATGCTGTTTGTTTTCACCAGTGTTGTCATCATTTCTCTTCTGCTGTTTTTGTCCACCACTCACGTTTCCTGTCCTTTTTGCCTTCACTGGTTTTATTGTTATTCTTTTTCTTTTCGTCTCACTCATTCTCTCACTCTCATGCATGCCTCTCTTCTAGAGAATGGTTGCACATCTTTGCCAGGTGAGTCTTTCACGCACTCATCTGCATGGTTCTCACATGACTTCTAGACCAAAAATATGTCACTAATGCCCTGCTCCTGTTGGCTACAACTGCTGTCACATAGGGTCTGACTTGCCAGAATTATTTATGTTTTTAATTAGCAACAGCTCTGACATATCTGTAAAGTCATGTTAATGACTGTTGTTATGCTATCTTGCATAGGAAATATGAAAATTGATTTATAGCCAAAATATGAACTAACATGCAATGATGGCCTAAAGTATGCAGTTTTAGCCTTAGTCATGTACTGTATGTCTCTAAAACCTAGTGTATCTTTACTCTTTTATCCTTTTCTGATTGGTTCCCTGTTTGTTTTATTTGCTGCAACTCTAAGCACTTGAAGTGCCTAAGTGGCTTTTAAGATTCTGGAGTGATTTTAATATAGCTTTATGCTATATTCTTATGGCTAAATAAAACAAAAGTGTTTTGTTTTTTTTAAGTGCTTGATATGCAGTGTGCAGTGATTCCAGGTTACGAAATGTAAACCAGCTTTCCTCCCAGAACTTTTGTTGCTTTTATTTTCACGAGCTGAATGTTAATTTCTTCTCACGAGACGAGGGGATGTTTTAATAGATTGGCCATTAACAAGCTATTGCTCCTTGCAAGCTATAATGCAGACACCTGCGCACAGGTGTTCTGTTTACACATAACTGCTTGCATGCAATTTGTGTTTGTGTGTGTCTTTGTGTATACAAATACTATGTGCTTGAATTTTGCACACAAAGTGTTGAAACTTGATATGACCCAAAATGGAGGGTTGGAAAGAGGTAAGTCTGGTTGGAGTAGTTCTCAGTCAGGCTGCTTTGCATATCACCATGGTTATGTTCTTTTAATCAACCACCACAGTTATGGAGAACTTAATATCAACGCAAAATCAAGATAGATAAACTGAGGGGAGAGGGTGACAAAAATTTAAAACACAGCAGAACGTTGAGGCCTTGGGGTCCTTCTTGAGTAGTGTGGACTTTGTACTATGTCCGTTAGATTCGCCAACCATGACACTGCGTACACACACACACAGCTTGCTCACACTTCCATCTTGCAACTTGAAGCGCTCAAACCCCCACAAGCCCGGAGACACACCTTGTTGTTGTTTGAATGTGACATCCACTTAAGAACAAAAAGTGTTTGACTTGAAACGGTGGAATGATGCATTGAAACTCTGCCTGCCACCTGGCTGTATTATCAGACACTGTAAATGATTAAACATGTTTCCTTCAATATACTGCGCTGTACTATAACTTAATGTTCTCTGTATAGCTCTGAATTACTTGTATTTCTCTTTTCTTTTGATGGAAAAAGGGTTGATTTGTGGCCATTTGCTACAGCACTATTTTCTTAATTCTATTAAATATACAGTAAAGGCTTTCCAAGAAGCGGTATCACTATTAAGAGGATAAGTACATGCTGTAATGATTGACTTCCTTTTTCTACTGGTCAGATTAACTGTGATCTTTAACGAACTACTGGCAAGACAAAGAACATTGACAGTTTTATCAGGGCTGTTACAAAACAAAAGATTAGGAGTTAAGGACAGACCTTGTTTACATTCTGCTGTATGTTTGTACTTAAGCTCTGGTTTCAATGCAGTAGAAAGGCAGTGAGGATTACAAACAAAAGGATAGGCATCTAGAGGAGATAAGCCTGTGCAGCAAGTCACAACAAAAAAAGAAATTAAAATCATAGTACATATAACATTGTAAGGAATAGCGTTACTGCGTTGTATGGACATTTACTTACTACAAAAGAGATATTCATCATTGTATCTGTGAATCTCCTGTGTTCTTATTTTCTATTGATGTTAATACCAGCACTTAATGCACTTCATTTCATTTTTTGAATGTGAGAACAGACAGCAAACGGTTACAAAGAAATTCAATTCTATAATCAGGGTTTGTACAAAATCTTGGAAGTTTGGAAAATGCCTAATTTTACCCGTTATGTTTTCAAGGTTAGGAATATGCTTGAATTCGAATATTCTCCTTGAAAAATGCTTGATTTTCAACATAATCTGGTGTTTCATCATCTACACAATCACTCATGTAAACCAAAAATCTTTTAATATTTGAAATGTCATATTTGTTTGTTGTCTCCTGGAATTTATGGTAACAATTTAGATGTAATGATAAAGGCGGACATTTTTGGTTTAGGTACCTTGAAAGTGCTTGAAAAGTGCTTCAATTTTACCCTTAAAAAGCTGTACGAACCCTGTGTAATAAATTAAAGATTTGATAAGAGTTAAGGTGGAATGTGAATGTGGGGTATCAAAATCAACAAAAGGTACAAAATTTGGATGCAGGCTCTTACACATAGCGGACCTTGGACTGGAATCTGCAGTAGCTCTGCTCTTTGAAGTAAAGTATCAGGCCTCCTGGCCTCTGGGTCCTGGCGTCGTGCTGTCGACTCTACCTGCCCACAATGTTTGTCCAGGACTGGTCAGATGTTTAACCTCCTGAAGGACTCTTCACATCAGAAAAACAGCCGTTCACACAGAAATAGAACGGGGTCAGCGTGGGTTCTGGCTTTTCAGATGTGTGCTGTTTATGAATTCCTTTATTTGTTTTATCAGGCCAGTGCTGTTAAGTCTCCAAAAATGTCTTCTTGTGAAAATGTATGGTATTTCAGAGACCAGGGGCAGAAGATTATTGAATGTGACAGTTAAATTTCGCTGAATTCAGTTAATTTGCAGGCTTTTGACGCTTGAACTGATTTCACCCATATTGAACTCGTCATGTAACCACTTAAAATGACCCTCTGATACTTAAATGCCATATTTTTACTTTTTAAAAGAATCATGTAACCACTTAAAATGACCCTCTGATTCTTAAATGCCATATTTTTACTTTTTAAAAGATCGCCAACATGGCACTGACTTCAGAGGGTTGGTCCAGCGTTGAGCGGGTGACTCATCACAGCCTATCTTTACCCAAGTGTCTCTGTCAGGTCCATCTGTCCATCCAGCTTTGGGGTTTTGCTCGTTCTTCCAGCACTTGGCAGGAAAATATGATATCTTCTTGGGAAAAAAAACATAGTTTGTTTGAAAAAAAACGTATTTTTAACTCTGTATGCACTCTCTAATTTGGGTGTGTGTGGCGAGAATTTAGGGCTGACCACAATTTGGCCATGGTGGCCTTGTATCAAGGGCAGCTGAGCTCTCTCCCCTCTGGCTGGAAGGTCCATAAACTCTGTCTGAACTCTGGGATAGAGCTGTGTTGTGTGTAGTAGGGGAATTAGAGCAATAGCGTATGTGTGTGTATGTCTGTATGCAGCTGTGTCCGGGTGTGTGCATGCATTATTTAAGTTTCCACACTATGTGGCTCTAATTGTATGTGTGTGACTCCAAAGCCAAATGAGTCGAGGTATAACACCAACAAGGTATTGAAGGTAAGCATGTTTTCACCGGTGTTGACAGACTCCTGTTTCTTTTTCCCCCTGACTTTCCCATTTTCTCTCCTCTTTTTAATGAACACCTTCTCCCCTTTTCCTATTCCCCATCCTCCATAGACTTCCAGGCCTGCTTGACTTCTACCGACCATCCTTTCCCTGTGTGTTTCAACCTCACTCTGCTTTTGCAAAGGCATCTAAACTGATGCTCTCTCTCTGTGTTTCTCTCTCATCGCATCTCCCTCAGGAGTTGATCCCACTCATCTTGTGTACCGCCTGCCTTCACCCAGAGCCTAAAGAGAGAGACCAGCTCCTTCACATCCTCTTTAACCTAATCAAGAGACCAGATGATGAGCAGAGGTGTGTATGTTTGCGTGTGTAGACAGAACAATCTGCATATAGTTTATTATGCTGGTTGATTGAGCTCTTGGCAAGATACTATTGTCTAGCTCCAAGATGGGGACACACACTACGAGTTTATTCAGTGGTGTTTTCTCATGTGTTTCTGTGTGTGTGTTTTCAAAGACAAATGATCTTGACGGGGTGTGTTGCATTTGCGAGGCACGTGGGTCCCACGCGTGTTGAGGCTGAACTACTTCCTCAGTGCTGGGAACAGGTACAGTTCATACACTGCAAGTGGCCTTTGTTATTGAATATGCTGTCACTGATTTCCTGCAATGGTAATACAAAGAGGGCTTTGCCTATACCTGCTCCAAAATGAAAACCAGTACTTTCCAACCACTGAGTTGACATTTTTATTTATTTATATTTTTTTGGTGACACTTCATTTCCTCTTTATGGGACATGTTTCTCTGACTAGAGCATTAATATTAACCATGGCTACTTTTGTTGCAATTACATATGTAGATTTGACAATACAAAAGAAAAATACTCATGTTTTTCAAAAAACGCTCAAAGCTCTAATACAAAAAATATTTCATTGTACAATACATTAGAAAGCAATCTCAGTTGTGTCTTGTATTTAGGGAGCATACCATTCAGTGTTGTTGTAATTGCATGTTCTGATTCAGAAATTCACTATCATTACCTCAATGGTGTCCCTGGCTTAAATGTGATAGCAGTTTTGTTTTCATTGCCACCTGTGTCACTTATGGCAACAACAGCTGTCAGCAGTTTGGAGGCTGAGAATCTGCCTAGAAAGACCAATAGCGGTTTCCACAGGGTCAGCATGTTGATGATACTCGAGTTGTTTCCATTCCACGGTGGCTGCCCTCCAGTCTACTTCTCTCCTCCTTTCAACTTCTGTTCCTGTATTTCTTGCACCACTTTTTCCTATAAATCATGTTCTTTTCTTCTGCAGATTAACCACAAATATCCAGAGAGGAGATTGTTGGTGGCAGAGTCCTGTGGAGCCTTAGCACCATACCTGCCTGTAAGAACATATTGTTCATGCAGAATTAAAAGGGGATTTTACATGAATATAGATGAATAAAATATGTCTTGCTTTCTGTCTCTGCAGAAGGAGATCCGTAGCTCCTTGGTGTTGTCCATGTTGCAGCAGATGCTCGCTGAGGATAAGGCTGACATGGTCAGAGAGGCTGTAGTCAAGAGTCTGAGTATTATCATGGGTTACATAGATGACCCTGACAAGTACTCCCAGGTGTGTGTTGTGAGAGCAAAGTGTGTCAAAACTTAAATATAAAGTGTGCTACTTTCTGTTTCTTGTAACTGTTTTTAGCCACTGAGCTTTGTATTCCCTATTTGACTCTCAGGGTTTTGAGCTGATGCTGCTGTCACTTGGGGACCCATCAGAGAGGGTGGTCAGTGCAGTCCACCAGGTGTTCATTCCTGCCTTTGCTGCCTGGACCACAGAGCTGGGCACCCTGCACACTGCACTCATCCCTTCTCTGTTGGCACGTATAGAGAAACTACTTATGGTAAGTGCCTGTGAGCATGTAACTTCATCTCTGGGCCTAAAACCTGAGAACCTATCTCACACCTTACTGATAGTAAAAATAGTTTCCTGAGCCATCAAAATTAAATATACTGTACAACACGGTATGTTCAACACATGTAATGTGGAAGAGAATATTAAGTACACATGTGTGAAGATATCACAGGAAATCATTGTTAGTTTAGATCTATCCAATACTGCAGGTATATGCATTTTGAATATGTGTATAGTAGTAGACTACCCTGTATAGGACTCTAAATGGACGCACCATATGAATTGCCTCTTGTCCTCCTTGATCCTGCGCATTACTCCATGCAAACAAAAGGGCAAACCTCCAGATTTATGAGGGTTTCAATTCAGGCATCAAGGCAATAAAATCTATAAAAGAATTAAAGTTGTGTTGATGGTACATAAAATACATGTATGTGTGCAGACACATCATTTCAAAGCTGCAGATCTCGGCACAACACAAACAATGGATTGCACTTCCTCACTTTTGCTCTTTTTATTTCTCCTTTCCCCTGTTCTTACACTCCATACCTCCCTCTTTTTGTAGCAAGGGGAACACAGTCTGGATGAACACAAGCTGCACGTGTTCCTGTCGGCCCTGCAGTCTCTCATCCCTCCTCTGTTTGCTGTGGTGCTGCAGAACGCACCCTTCACCAGCAGAGCCAAACTCCACGGAGACATACCTCCAATAGAGGGTAGGACAACTACACACACACACACACACACACACACACACACACACACACACACACACACACACACATACATACAGAAGTCACAAGTAGAACTAGTAATTCTTAAGCAGTACATTTCCTGAGTTTCCATTCTTTTCCTGTGTCTTTGGTCCTGCAGTGACCCGGTTCCCCAGGCCAGCTTCTCCCCTCCAGGACGTGTCAACCATCATCGGCAGCAGGGAGATGCTGAGTGCCCTGCTGCTACTCTACGACCACCAGCTAGAGCATGAAGGGACCACCAGCTGGGACAGCCTGCTATGGGTGGTCAACCAACTGTGAGAAATGCGTGCACACAACACAAACACACACACACGTGTAAAGACATATATGTGTACAGACAGCTTTGTACACAGTATCACAAAAGCATACACAAACAATGACACATACACTGGCTTCCGTCTGTCTGCTCTGTCTACAGCCTTCCTCAGCTCATAGATATCGTGGGCCGTATCAATGTGACGTCGTCGACATGCGTACATGAGTTCTCTCGCTTCTTCTGGAGGTTCTGCCGCACCTTCGGCAAGATTTTTACCAACACTAAGGTAAAACCACAATACAAAATTGAACATTCTCCTGAACATCACTTTGGTATAATAGGTGTTTTAAAAGTTGAAGAACTCTCTCTCAGTTCAGCTCATCTCAATGCAGCCTCTCCACTTAATAATCCAAAACGTGCCCACAAATTTAGAATTTTTGTATTACTGAATCCTTAATGTATTTGCTAGTGCACTATATATTTATTTTCAGCAATGAGTGTCTTAATTCTGAGTGTAAAATGTATGCATTATTTTGTGCCTTGAAATAAACGAGTGTCCTAGCATACACACTGCTTTTTGCTAAAAATTTTACAAATAAGTGCTTCACTTTTGCTCGTCAGATGACTGATGTGTACAAGTGTGCCTATGCATCACTACACCTGTCAGTGATGATGCAAAATGCTGATTATTTGAATATTTGTTTACTACTAACTATAGAGTAACCCTTTAAGTGTTTACCATATAGGGAAGAATGATTGTGCAAATGAGGGTGTGATTTCAAACACAGCTGAAGCAGTGACTTTATTCTTAACAGTAGCATTCAAGAGCGGACAGTGGACTGTGTATTTATCAGGGGTTCACTGTGAGTCCAAGAGCAGTGGTTGTAACCACTGTGCCTTTCTCTGTCTGACCTTTTTAAAGATATTCATCAAAAATCCATTCAAGGTATTGAGTACTGTGCTTAAAATAGTACGTCACAGTATATGTCAATGACATTTATAAATGTAGTAATGGCGTTTTGTTTATCCTCATGACCTTCTCAGGTTAAACCACAGTTTCAGGAGATCCTCCGACTATCTGAAGAGAATGTTGGTGAGTGCAGATTAAACCTACACGTACACACAGATGTGTATTTGTTGTAAGATTTTCTCAGCTCTCTCAACAGAATGCTGGTATGTGGAGTTCAGACGCAGACACTGTTGATGTAAACAAGCTATTTGGAGTTAGTTATGGGTGTTCCCCTCTTTTTTGTTTTTTTTATTCCGGACATGTTTCTGTAGTTATAAGAAGTGCTTGGTCTCAGCTGGCTGCCAAGTGATTTAGCTTTGTTATTGTGGCCATTTATGAAATGTGTTTTGTATTGAGACACTCTGTGTTTAGGTCATTGTGACCTTACCTTGCAATTGTCCTTTTCTGTAGATTTTTGTGAAACCACAACGATATAATGTATATTGTAGACATATTGTTACAGGCACAGTCATACCTAGCACAATATAATAGATTGAGATATCACCTCATCATGTCCTGTCATGTTCAATTGTACATTGTGTATTTTTAATTTCCTTGATTAATTGGGCTAAAACATATTATGGTAATTGACATGATATGTCCAGCACAGCTATGTTAGTGTTTAATAGCAGAATAATAGTGTCTCTCAGAAAAGGCAGAGATGACAATTTCTACACTAAGCAGAAGCATCAATAAACTATACTGCAATGCAACCACAAAAAGAAAAGTTATGGCTTGTTGCAGAGAAAAACAGAAATTTTAATAGCTGCAATTGGATTTTTGATGTTTCTTTTTGTTTGTTTGTTTTTAACTTTTTCGTTCTGGTTTCATTCCTCTGTCAGACGCTTCAGCAGGGAACGATATTCTCACCAAAGCCACAGTCCCCATCTATGCCACTGGAGTGCTGACTTGTTATAACCAGGTAAATTAATAGCACACTACAGCCAAATAGAAGCTCAGTGAGCTGAAGAGAGTACTTGAAGCAAATTTATCATAAGAGTCATACCTTGTGATGCTTTTTAGTGCAAGATAAATCAGTCTACAGTATGTCAATAAGTCAATGATTTTCTATGTATAATTAGTTGACTTGAGCTCCTTTTCTCTCGTGTAGGTTATAGCATGTGGAGTGTGAACCACGTTACACTTTGGGTTATTGTTCTTTGTCACGAAGGAAAATCCACTGCAAAACACATAAAGCTGCCACATGTTTTGATTTTAGATTAACAAAATGATGCAGCACTTGCAAAACACTTTTGATTTAGCACATGTCAACGAAACATGTTTACATCAGCCCATTTCAACTCTTGCTGAAAGTGACAAAAGATGTTTGCTGTCTTAAATTACTCTGATCAGTAGACATTTGCACACATATTAAAATGTAGACCTTAATGTATTTGTTCCCTACATGACGTAACTGACATAAACATTGTATGATTTCTGTACAGGAGGAGGATCGCAAGTTGTTGGTGGGTTTCCTGGAGGATGTTATGACAACCCTGTCTCTGTCTCATGCACCTCTCGACAGCCTGAAGGCCTCCTTTGTAGAGCTGGGGTGAGACAAACATACAAACAGTCCTACTTTAACAACAGTGGACTATCATTCTACACTGGACCACTGTTTCTAGTCATTTTGGGGGGGAAAATGAAATAGACCATTTTTATTGAAGGTCTTTTTTCATAATATAATGGCAAAAATACTTTTTAAATTTTCTTTTAAAAATTGTTAAGAGGGGACTGGCCGATGTCTACCTATCAAAGCGGGAACCTCCATGGCCTGCAATAGAATTGTCTGTGGTGAACACAGACTGAAAAGGGACATGAATAGTCACAAAGACATTGTTGATGTCTTTCAAAAATGGATTGTTAACATTTAAACATCTCCCTGTGACACAGATATCCTGAAAATAATTAATAAAAATAATTCATTTCTAATAAATGAATGCTTTACCTGTAAATCATTAGTTGCTTGGCTACATGCACTAAC
>LKNJ01002942.1:20951-52152 GCA_002120245.1 Maccullochella peelii | reverse complement strand
TATCATTTTCTACATCCACATGAATATTAAAATCACCTACAATAATTACTGTTTTAATGACTAAACCTGATAAAAACTCTGAGAATTCAGATAAAAATTCAGATAACTGGGTTTTATTTGGTTGACTAGACTGTAATTACAAATATGTACATCCACTGTAATATATGATGTATATCCATGAATAGAACAAAACATTGTATCTAGTGCTTGTCTGCTGACTGGCGCACATTACCGTGGCTCCCCTGGCAGAGGCAGCTCTGGTCAGGGTGGTGCAGGTGCCTGCTGGGTCCATGGTGCCATCTTTTGGTACATACAGGGTTCCGTACAGATCAACAACGTTCATCAGAGGATACAGGTCCTTGGTCTCCGCAGGTGACAGGACATGGGACTCGATACCATAAACTTTACCCAGCTAGAAATAAGGAGAGATGGCATGTTTTATTGGTTATGGTCTTGCCTGAGAGGGATTTTTTTTTATTTAAAGATCATTTGTATCACCTTTATTCTACATCAGATAAGGAAACTTTGCACAGCACTTCCTGCATGTGCTTCAGCAGCTGCAGGAGGAGTTGAGTGACGGTTACTAGTAGCATAATCATTAGTTAGGTTTTAACTGAGGATTGTTGATCTAAACATGTTCACTGCGTTTTCAGGGCTGGATTGGCTTTACACTGTGCAATGGTCAGGCAAAGTTTCAAGTGAACTTCGACCCTCAGACACACATAATCGAGGTAAACAAAGCCTTTCTCTGGTCATGTGCCTCCATCATGTTGAGCAATTACTAACCCCAATATCAGGTCTTGCATTTTAAAGCTCTGAGGAGTAGTTGAAAATGTGTGTCACCCCATTAACACGCAGTTTAAAAAAAAAAAAAAAAAAAACTGGCTAAGAGAGCCATCAGCTTTTTCTTGTAGCACAAATGTGTATGAATTTTATTAAAAGTTATTTGCTTAGCTGATTTATTTTCACTTTTAGAATTAAATTATTTTGAATACAAGGATAAAGCTCCTTTCATCCCACCTCACTGCCGTCACAATGATGCTTCCGCTGTCTGAAGTCTTTTGTGTTCTTGAAAAAACCCTGTTAGCGTTTGCAGCCACCTAACTTGGTAGTGGACTCAATAACACCATCACGTGGCAGCGTAGTGCTGGCAGCAGGAAGAGGACCCAAACGCAGACAACGTAGGCAGACAGGAGTTGATCCAAAGGTTTATTTAACTTAGAGGATAACGGCGCACAGAAGATATCCAACACAACACACAGTAACAAGGGTAATGACGCCACAGGGAACTAAGGAAAAGGACCAGTATAAATAGGAGGAGAGCAAACGAGGGAAACAGAGGCAGGTGCACAACAAACCACAGGTGAAGCAAATCAACAGACAATCAAGACAAGGAGAGACACTAGGGCAGGAACACACAGGAACCAAGACAGACCAAACTTCAAAATAAAACAGGAAACGACAAAGAGTCCTCATAATGACAGACACATGTTGCTATGGAAACTATTTAAATCTATAATAAAGCTATAAGTTAATTACATATTTAAATAACCTCGGCTCAATGCAAGAGCAGTCACTGTGGCATTTCTGTGTATGGTGAAAAACTATTAGCAGGCAGCTACAATAACACTTTATGTAGCCTAGCATTAGCAAATGTTAGCCAGTTCAATATCTCCCTCTGCACCAAGCATTAAGGGGCTGATTTGTCAAGGAAGTTTGTCTGACATTAGTTAACACTGCAAGAGGAATTAGTGCTATTAATTAATTATGTTTAAAATGGTAAAATAAATGAAATGGTGAATAGAACATTTATTTCTATAATAATATAATTTTTCGGTCCCAATGAGACACTTCATGGAGGGAAAGTTCTGATAAGCTTGTTCAAATGTTGGTATTTCATCACATATAAAATTCGGAAAACAGTGAAAAGTGCCACTTACTTACTTCATATGCATACAAAGTAGACCAGTTATACCAAAATCCACCCTACCACTAGACAAATAGTGTGCCCTATAATAAGCCTTTGATTGCCTAATCTATCTATGCAATGATATTTTCCTCAGTTGCTAAAAACCAAGCAATCTAGATTCTTACCGACATGAGGCGCTTGTACTCGTCCAGCCTCTGCTTGTTGGAGGCAATGAAGAGTCCTCCATTTTGGATCCAGCCTGTGTGGAGACCCGTCTCCTCCTCCAGGTCTTTGCTGATCACATTCCTGGTGTGGGCCAAGAGCTCTACCTCAACATCACTGGGACGGAGCTGCCACAGCAGGCCTAGTGAACACACACACATCGGCAGATGTACAAAAGTTCTTAGACAGGAATGCATGCACTGAACAGTGTGTGGGAACTGTGTTTGTTACCTGCAGTGTGCCAGGTGGTGCCAGCAGTCAGTCTGTCTCTCTCCAGCAGAACTACGTTGGTCATCCCCATTTTAGCCAGGTGGTAGATGGTCTGACAGCCCAGACTGCCTCCTCCGATCACCACCACGTCCGCTGACCTGGTGGCAGATTACGGACACTTAAAACTCAAACCAGTGACACCATTCACTGAAACAAACCAAATCAAAAACAAGAGGTCCTTTCATTTTGGGAAATACACATATTCACTTTCTTGTCGAGAGTTAGATGAGATGATCAACACCATGTCTACGCTCATGTGTGTCTGTTAAAAATATACAAAAAGATACCCCAGTCGATTTGCTTAGCTTAGCATAAAGACAGGAAACGGGGAGAAACAGCTAGCCTGGCTCTGACCGGAGGTAACAAAATCTACCTACAAGCTCCTCTGAAGCTCACTAATGAACACTTGTTTGTTTAATCCATCCATGCACGTTCTGGTTTTATGGGGGATTACGTCAGGCTAGCTGTTTCCCTCCTCTTCCAGTTTCAACACTAAGCAAAGCTAACTGGCTAATGGCTGTAGCTTCATATTTAACAGCCATATATGAGAGTGGTATCAATCTCATCAAATATTGACCTATTCCTTTAAAGCTTTTTCCCCCTGAAATTAAAAAGAAAAGTGTTTATATTTTTTATTAGAGTCATTACTTATATCCACAGCCATTATTTCAAAATTATGTTTGTTTTATTAAACTGTCAAATTGCTTTCAGACCCGAGTGATCCACAAAGTATCTACTGTACAATCTGTTCAGGCCTTGTAGAGGTCATCATGACCATTATTCCTCCATTGATCCATTGCGTGAACCCTCAACTTACCCAGCTATGTGCATGTTCTTCATCCTAAATCATCTTGTCATGATGTAAGAATTCAAACAGAAGCTGGTCTTAAATTGCAAAAACTACTCGAAGTCAACAGTCATTTTTACAGCACATAATACAGTAAACACCATCCATCCAACCACTAAGCTAACCTGGGTAAAGGTTTAGTGGGTCCAGAGGAGGCGCCATCCTCCTGTTTGAGGGTCTTCTCATAGGGAACACTTTTTTCCTTGGTGGGCTCTGAGCTGTAGGACCGAGCGGTTGTCCGGCACAAGGGAGAGAGAGGAGGCCGCACTGCCGACACCACACGCCGAACTGCGCTCCCTAGGATGGCCATGGCCCCTGTAGACAGTCAGAGGACACAAACGGACAGAGTGACGCTGCAGAAGCATGAGTGGATTGTCTGTGCAGAATATTCAGTATTCAGAAGAAAGTCATGTACAATGCAACTAGTTTCAAAGTTATTTACAAAAACTTCATGACAGATGACATGACACATACAGAATATTCTGTATCTGCTTGTTCTAGTTGCAGAAGATGTCAGACTAATATACTGTGTATTCTTATATTTATAGTGAATAAATATCAAATCCAAAGTTTGTGTACCATAACACTAAATGGAATTGTGCATTATTTTACAGGTTATTCCAGCTCCTGTCAGAAAACGCCTGCTTTAACAAATTCCTCTATGGAGATCATGGTTCAGTGTCACATTATCTCTAAAAGAGATTAAGCTGTGACTTTAACATGGTCGATGAATGACAGAATTGTTTCTTAAGATCAAATCAGTGCTGGGTTTAGTGCTTTCTCAGCCACATGGCTGATGTTAGCAGATGGTTCAGGCCAAGATCAGCTGGAGAACAGGAACCATCTGTTCCAGATACCCTAACATTATCATCAGTGTGGTAATATTAGGCCATCGGTGTGTGAATGTGTGTGTGTGTGTGTGTGTGTGTGTGTGAGTGTGAGTGTGAGAGAGAATGGGTGAATTAAACGCAGTCCATTTGTCATTCGTCTACACGCGAGTCCCCATTCATCATTTGGCCATTTTGTAGGTCGAATTTATGCAACCTCCATAGTTTGACAGAGGAAAGTGGGATTTAAAAAAAAAAAATTAGCCAAGTTTAAATTAAGTGTGTAGAAACTGGCTGCTAAAGTGTTAGCAGACACCTGTTCTCAGCACCCAGTGTCTCTTCATTGGACCTGAGAATAAACAATACCATGCACATTAAGGTGTGTAACACAACATGCTCTTGGGCGTTAACGCCACGTCACAAAACAAAATTTTTAAAAAACGCGTGAGCAGCTGCAAGCGGTAATGCTGCATGTGATCTCATACACTAACAACAAGCATGCTATACAAAACAACGCTACCAAACCTGCAAGTTCAAGCATACAGTAACTTCGTTGCATGAGAGCAGTTTGGTTTCCACATGCACACTTACACTCGGTTCCGCCTCTTACAGACTGTCCCCGAAATACGATGCGAGATCTAAAAAGGTGTGGGGAAAACAAGTAGCTTGCAGACGGGGTTGGAGTCGCGAAAGATGGCCGAATAATTGTGTATACCAGAGAGACACAGCGCTTTAAAGTGCGGCCCGGAAGCTGCAGTTCAGTAGGTGTCAGATGCGTCCGGGACTGCAGTTGTAGTTCCTCTCTTCACCCCTCCCCAACTCAGAAATGAGGCCAGTCAAATAAGGACACTGCAAATTAAGTCCTGGTGTTGTGCAGAAACAACAGGAGCCAGGCAAGGGGAAGAGTCAAGGGGCGGCACGCTCACCTGGACCTTTCTTCCTGCAGTGAGACACCCACGTTCAAATGAATGGGAAACAGTTACCCGGATGTAACTCCAGTTCTATGAGATGTGAGAAAATGTTGACATAGGCAGCACAGAAACATCGTCAAAGGAGAAACGCAGGAACAGTCGATTGGTTGTTTGTTCTATTTAGATTAAATTATATAAACTGTGTGTGTGTGTGTTGGGTGGATGTCAGGGTAGCAGCTGTTGTTGAGAGTCCTCAAGGTCCAAATACCAAACCAAGCAGAAGTAGAACATCAGTTCTGCATAGAGGCATAGGATACATAGTGGAGGTAATCTTGTAGTGGGAATAAACGGTGAGAAGAGAAAACATTTTAACACCTGAAACAACGCTGCCTGAGTAACTCAACATTATGAAAACTTATACTGAGCTCTGAGCCATATGCAGTTTCTCCTCCTGCCAAGTGGATCTCATCATGAATCCCCACCTCCAAGCCAGCAGCCAATAAGGCCCTGAGTTTAGGTTCCCTCCTGTGAGAGGAGGTTCTCTCCAGTTTATAGCCTTGAGCAGGACTCATGCTACATCTAGGAGCTGCAGTCAATCCCTCTATTTTATGTATGTGTGTGCGTGTGTGTTTTGCTGAGAAAATGGCCTACACCATCCTTTGACCTTGGTTGTCTTCTTAAAACCCTTTTCATGTGGTTGAATAACAGTTTTATATGTGCGTACATGTGCAAGTGTGTGTGCAATGCCTGTGCAAACAGCAAGCCTATATGCACATAGGTTGTATGTTGTGCCTTGATTCATTTGTTCTGATCTGTGACACCGAGTTCCAGAGAGAAATCAGGTCACGTGAACTGGATGGATTACTGCATGTGCAGATAGCTGTGGTATGCTTAGGGGTTACACACAGCCTTGGGTCTGTGTCATGTGTGGGTGTGTGACAGAAAAAGAAACTCACAAAAAACTTTTACAATATCAATATCCTTAACTCCTAACATATTTTTGAACATTAATTGACTGAGACTGATGTTTGATGTTATGTTAAAGTGAATTAAGGATTATACAGATTGGCAGTATTATGAAAGTTTATAAATGAAACAATAAATATGCAAAGTTATCTTGTTTTGTTGCCATTTGGATCCATTTTTAGAGTCCACACAACAAAACAAATGTAGATGGAAATATGCAGCTGTTTTTCCAAAGACTGTCATGAAGTCTAGGAAATAGTACCATGTCTTGTCCACCTGGTTAAGGCATAAAAATATATATTATACCCTCTTGTGGTGGATTTTTGTCAGTACAAAATCTGGTAGTACTGACAAAAAAGTACAAATGACCATATACATTGCTACTTCTCTGTCCACAGAAAGTTTGGTTTATTAACTAACAAAAAAAAGCATAACCACAGTCAGACAATGACAAAAGTGTAAAAACTATTCTTTATTAAAGTTTGACAAGTTTGCTATACAGTTGTCCTAACATCCTGTTTAATAAAATCGGAATTCAAATGTATTGCTCAAAGACATTTGAGAGAGAGAGGCTTTTGGCAGGAAAGCCATTGCACTCTGATTGCTTGCTTTACATCATGTTGTGTGACTCATCCATCATCCACATCAACAAGGACTCGACAAATAAATTAAGACATATGACGGAAAAGCAACACTCATAATAACAGATGAATAGAAAATGAATACATGATCTCAGACCACCATAAATGCTTATGAAGACAGACGAATGTAACATAAGTTTAGTGTAACTTGATTATCGTAATTTAAATCCATGAGGGACATCAGAATTACAACATCAGTTACTTGCATTGCAAAAGTGTCAACACATTCCTAGATTTAAGGATCCCAGTGATGCTACAAAAAGGTTATTAAAGGCTGTGTTTTGATATGGCTTTTACAGACTTCTGCTACACGTGTGGGGTCATTTTCAACATAAGATGTCGCACAGGAAAGTAGCTGGTTCTCCTCCAAAAAGTAGCAGCACTCTGCAAATAACTGGACGAACGCTTAACTCCAGGTGGCCCAAAGTTATCCTCTTACACTGCAAACAAGTGGAGTTCACATCTCGACATGCTGCATTGATTTTATACAGATATTTGAGCACTCCCAAAACTACTTGTTTATTAAAAAAGGAGTATGTCTAAAGTAGTCAGTCACCATATATAATAAAACATATAGTGTCCACTGACTTGTCAAGTAATTGTACAATACCATAGTGCCAAGTATATGTACTGTCAATTCAAACGGCCTGAAACCACTTGTTTCCAATTACTGTTACCAATTACTGTCTTACTGAGTAAACTGAAATGACATGAAACATTTTTAAGGTTTTGATAACGTTAACTGCTTTTTACAATACTCTAGAGTAATGTCAGATACGTCTTAGTAGTTTTATATTATATCATTTCTAAGTCAATATAGCCTTAACACAGTTTGAGACTTCTGAAAACATCAAATTAAAAAGCGGAAAAGATAACCACAGCAGCAGTAGAATTGGGAGTGCTAAATTAATATTATACAAAATCTGACCTTGAAATCCAATTTTTGTGGCTAAATGTGAAATCACAGAGTAAAAGGTAGTGAAATGAGGCAATCTATTAATGATTTAATATTTTTTTTAAAACATTTTAAAGAAGCTTAAATTATTTAAATGCAAACATTCAATGTGTTAGTTTCACTAACAAAATACTTCCTGAATACAATCTGGTGCCACTGAAACAGTCTCAAACCGTCCCTAGAAACCACGAGGTACATCAGCTTTAAAACTGTTAATGAAGCAAAGGGAAGCATTAATTAGGGTCAGTCTTGCTTTGTGTTAAATACAACTGTATCTCTTAACAGTCCCGATAGAAGACATGCATAAATGGAGGAATGGATAGACAGACAGATATATCAACACAGAAAAAAAGAAATAATAGCATAGCAATAACAATATCAGACTTTTGTCCAGACTTGCCAGGAGTTGTGAACAGTGCAGCTAGTGGAGCCTCAGTCAGAGCTCAACAGATTAACAAATAAAGGTCCTTGTAAAGCCGCCTCTCCGGTTTCCTTTTAAAAGCGGTGTAATTAGCATTACAAACATGCAATCATCACAAGCACCCACACCATCACATACATCCATTCAAACAAAAATGCTCTAAACAACAGCCACACAAACTGTATAAACTCTCAAAATATTAAAAATGTCTGAATAAAGAAATCTAGAGGATGGATTGTTCTCGAGAAAAATCCGTTGTGCAAGTTCAAGTATTTGAATTGCTAAGACATCTGTACAAGTATTAAAACACCCATTGCTTTACTTTACAAACAGCCTCAATTAACACTGTCCCTTACATTGCCCCCCCCCCAAAAAAACAAACAAACAAAAAAAAAACGTACCATACACTTAACATGCTTTGAAAAAAACAAAGTCCAGTTTAAATGACGCTGAGCATGTCAGTGGCATGACACAGAGTGAAATTAAGTCTGAGAACACTTTCTCCTCTCAGCATCTGTCTCTCTGACCTCATGGCCTTTTAACCTGCAGGTTCTCCACAGCTCCGCACTAAAGTTCATCCCTGTAGGCAGCTGACAGCATGTCGGGTGGAGACGCAGCCCCTTTCAGGGTCTTGTGGGAACCCCTCCAATCAGTGCGTACAGAGTCATCGTCCCACAGAGTCGACGTCTCCGTGTCGCTCACCCACTGGGGATCACCGGCGTAGTGACACGGCTGGACCAGAAGGGGGCGTGTACTGAAGGCCTGTAAGTTTCTGTTGGGGAAATGGGACTTGTAGTCCTCACTGCAGAGAGAGAACAGTGATAGAGATTATTTGATTTTATTCATTTGAGACTTTAACATATTTAGTGTGTCAGAATAAAAAAATATAACTCCTAATAACAGTATGAAAAACAAACTGCATCAGAGATTACATTTTTCCTACAATTCAGTGTTAATCATTAATATCAGTGATATTTTGTGATTTATTTGGAATACACTGATTTGACAAGAGATGGAGACAGAGGCTGATTTTCAAAGACAGTTCAGTTACTCTTAGCATGAAGGGCGACAGCAGGACCAATGTGTGGAGTGCGGTCGTTGTGCATTCTTAGCGGACTAGTCAAGCATATCGAATTAGAATCAAGAGAGGTGAGAGAGAAAGAGAAAGAGAGAATAGAGAAAGTGGGTTGGCTATAAGCCAGTTTTCCACACATGATGGAGCACACAGACACTGCCAAGCCTTCTGGTTTGCAGGCCCTTCAGCACAAGGTGCATTACATCTCTTACAGTCAGGCGCCTCATGTGTGTCTCAGTTACTCTGCTAGATCCTAACGGTGGGATGATGAGAAAAGTCGTTTGGTTTAGGCTAACGTCAGGGATATTAGGGTTAGAAATTAGGCCAGGGTTGCATATATATGCCGCCAGTAAATAAATAAAAAACAATCTTGAGGTGTAAGTGTATATTTTATAAAACTGAAGTGTGAAGAAGATGACACAACTAATGCACGCCACAATGTCTTTGTAATGAACCACAAACAAACGACATCAACAACCATCTTGTGTGAGTTAAGGGTGTTATGGGATAGAGGAGGAATTAGTGTGGGAAGAGAAAGAAGAGCAGTGGACATTTTTAGACTGGTGGGAGGACCTAAATGTTGTTGCTGTTTTGAGACAATCTTGGCTGGACCACCTGTGAAGCCAGCATGAATAAAAGAGTTACACAAGAGTCCACAGCCATGCTAGCAGCTCTGTGAGGCTGTACCTGGACACCACGGTGCTTTGAGAAAAATGCTAATATTGGCATGCTACCATGTCACACTGACAATGCAAACATGCTAATGTTTAGCAAGTATAATGTTTACCACATTCACTGTCTTAGTTTAGTGTGTTAGCATGCTAACATTTGCTAATTAGAACAAAACACAGCCGATGCTGATGGGAATGCCATTAGTTTTGCAAATATGGGATGGGATGATGACAAGTATTGGACAAATTAAAAATATGACCTGATGACGGTGCTAAATGAAAAGTTAATGGATCACCAAAGTTATTAAAATTCATCCTGAGGGGAGCATGAATCACTAAAATCTAAATATGTGAACATCATGGGAGTGCTAGAGGAAAAGTCAGGGGGGTAACCAGAATTGTTGGGATTCATCCTCTGGCCACAACAAATGTCTGTACAAAATTTCATGGCAATCTGTCCAATAGCTGCTGAGATATCACAGTCAGCACAAGTCTGCTACAAACATCTGAATCCCCTCTGGCTGTTCAAGTCTACCTGGCAACCGCACTGTGCATTAAAAAAAGCTACAATCCACATTGCCCAAAATCCAGACAATCCATCCCAGAAAGAAATGCTGCCATGAAACCTGTACATCATAAAAAGAAAAATGTTTAGAAAGATTAAAGACCAACTTTGAAATGTGGTGTTCTAATATACATACACATTAAGCTGACAAGAATAGAAATTATGGCCCAAACTGCAGACTTCACTACAGTTCTTTGATCTACTAACTCCACAACAAACTAGGCTAAATATATAGTGTGTATATAAGTTTAGGCCACCATAGGGTAGAATGTTTTTAGCAATTTTGAGGTCAGTTTTAGCTTTATAGGTCTGGCAGCAGAGGGAGGTTGTAGAGTGCTGAAAGACAAGTTTTACCATAGAAGTCACTGAATGTGAAAACGATTGATAAGAAACAACTACACAATTTCACCAAAATATTCATCAAAGATTATAACAAGAAAAGTATGAGGTGTGCACGCATAAGTTCAACAAATGTGCACGTTTCTGCTGTTTGTGTCAGTGCTGTCGTACATACTTGGGATGTTTGTCATACATGATGGGGAGGAATTCATCGACAGGCAGCATCTTGGACAGTGGCTCAGCGTTGAGCAGTTTTTGGGCTCCCTGCAGAGAGATGGCGTAGGACAGAGTCCAGTACGAGTAGCCAGCCATTACCAAGTTGCGAACGTTCTCCACCGCCTCCTCGCTTCCGGGATTCACTTGCTTCCTGCCGAAGTATCTGTAGCAACATGAAGCCATAATGAGAAAAAAAAAAAGAGGATGAAGGAGAACAAAAACAATAGTGAAGAAGAAAAGAGGCAACATCTGGGTGCTGAAATCTGTTGCAATGTTGGCTGTTCTTTGTTGCCAAATCAGTTGGAAACCATTTTTGAAGCATCGTCTTTTTTGCAGAATTTGTTCTGCATGTGTGTCTAACCATTTTCAGTGTAATGGAAACCACAATACACACACAAAAGACACATTTCTCATCTCTCTGCTCTGATACATACTTTCAAAATGCTTTCATCATGTGTCTGAAGTTTTGTCTGATCATGTCAGCGTGATTTAAATTAAAAACATTTGTTTCTATGTCCTGTGGAAACCTTCACCACAGAAACACTGACACACAAATGTGCACTGCATTCCTGGACTTGAATTTTTCCTCTGACCCCGATCCTCAACACACATACACACAACATACTTTTGAGGACACTGTACTGACTTAACCTGACCTCACCCATCCTCACCCTTTAACCTAACCCTTACTAAAACAAGAACCACGTGAATAAAACATGTCCATCTTACATGATGTCCCAGTCCAGCTCCACCTGCTCCACCTCCTCCATCAGCCTGAGGACTCGTCGTTTGAAGTTGGCCTGGAAACGAACGTCGTCTTCAAAGACCAGCGCCTTATCCATCTGCATGTCCACCATCTGTGGAGAAGAGGGAAAAACATTTGTTTCAGAGATGGTTAACAAATACAGAGAAAAAAACATGAAAGATTTTGTTAATAAAAACTAAATTGATGGAGAAAGAAAAGATGGGACAGTGACAAAGAGGGAGGAGACTCCGAAAGGGCTGGCTTGTGTTTTGATAGCTCGTTCCATTTTGGGTCCATTTCCAAGTCGGTAAAACATAACTGAAAACTTTTCAAATCAAATCTTTTATCTCCTCCTTTTTGAATAGCAAAGAAAAAATTACAAAACAAGCAAGTAGTTATTTAGCTCAATAGCAAATATGTGAGCCAAATGTGAGTTTTGGTTAATTTTAGTTTTTATTTGTTTATATCTTATTTATACTTGAATTAATACAAACAAAACTACTTAAATACATTTTATAAGAGATCTGGAAGTTTTGTGTTTGATAAACAGATTTGATATTAGGTTCAGATACAAAATGATTCTATTGAACCCCAACCCTAGACCAGACTGCCATCATTCTCTCATATCTGTCTAGCCTAGCTTAGCACAAAGACTGGAAACAGGGGGAAACAGCTAGCCTGGCTGGTAGATTTGTCATTTTTACACTTTTTTTTTTTATATTAAACAAACAAGATATAACGTGTTAATTACTCAGTCATGCCAATAAAGACTTTCATATATAATGTGCGTGTCTTCTCACCTCCTTCCAGATGAAGTAGTGGCTGAGGAAGCAGCCCACCTCTCCTTTGGTCAGGGTCCGTCCAGAGAACGGGTCATAGTAGCCCGGCAGCAGGTCGACACCCAGGATCTTAATGTCACTGCTGTTCAGTGCACTGCACACACGCGCGCACACACGCGCACACACACACACACACACACACACACAGGTATTATATTTACATATTTATATCCACTGTCGCCTGTACACTGTTTCCCAAAAGGATCTCAGTGTTGACATCATAGAGAGTGTGTATGGTTTGATGTTGGTTTTTCTTTTTAACACTCCCTTCGAAATGACAAAACTCCGTGGTTGTGCACATAGTTTTCTTTTTCACTCGTAAATGTCTTCATTCAGATTTTTCTTACAATGTGATTAGCAATAAACCATAAGCCTACAGTAAAATCATGAACCATGAGCTGAATGAACAAATCGTTGCATCTCTTGAGGCAGATAAAAGGTGTGGGGGGGAAATGGGGCATTGTCAATGAGTTGGATTCAGGAGGATCAATGCAAATTAAAAGATTTCAACCATGTACAGAAAATTGAATGGCCATAAGAAGTGGCCTGTTGCCACCATGAGCTTGAAAGGAGTCAGCAGCTAGAAAAGAACACATGGATGGAAACTTGTACTCAGCTTTGGTAATGGTCCATACATTTTCTTTTGTTTTCCGTCATAAAAAGAGGATATTTTCCTGTTACCATCATTCAGAATTTGCTTAAAATATCAGGATACTATCTGGGAACCCAGTGAACCAAACCTTGAGCTGATGTATCAGTGCATTTCTCTCCAACCATTCCCCAATCTACATTTTCTGTCAGTATCTGCTGTTTTGGTATTGATTTTTCTCTTGTTCTCATACAAACACAGAAACACTCAAAACACAGTTTCCTTCTAAGTTAGTTGAGTGCTCTCACTATATTGAGTCTTTCCCTGAGAGTGCACTCACTTTCCATCCACAGCATCCACCACCTTGACATCAACCTCCAGCTCATTCAGAGAGAACAGCATCCGGTCTCTACGGTCAGAGCGCCGTCGCAGATTAATCAGATATATCTGAGGAGGGGAGGACAAACGGTTATTCAACTGAACAATGTATATAATTAACTCCCACCTTTGACTTCTGTAAACAAGTCTATATTCTGTACTTTCTTTAACTCCATTCCTTCAAAAAAAAAAAAAAAACTTTTTTGTAATAATGTGCTTCACACTTAAACTGGAAAAAAAAAGATTTTCTTTATTTCATAGGCTATTGTGTGAGTTTACAAATCTAATTAAAAGCAGATGTCAAGACAGGCAAGATACCAGGATTTTGATTAATACCATTCAAGAATCAGATTAAATATGTAATAAAAGATAGCCTTGTTATAATCCTTGTAGACTTAAAAGTTGAGAGGTTAGGGTGCAGCATTTTTCCACAGAAGGTGAGACTACCATGGTGGATGAAAAAATGTTTTATGTATGTATATAATGTATGTGGTATACAGTATATCAATATATCAGAAATGACTGCATCCCTAAAACACAGCTACATCCCTACCAGAAAAACAACGGGGTGTCTTTTACCTCATCAAAGCCCATGAGGTCTCTCTGTTTGGGGAACATATGGACGTAGCGTGAGCAGTGCATTGGAGGACCATCAACTGTTTGACAAGAGGAAACGCAAGTTAGAGGAGAACATAATTTAATAAAAATAAAGCTGAACCAACACAACATGATGAACTTGCATAGGTATGGTTTAAGGACAAGGATTCACAAATGAATGCTGTTTGTTGCTTTTCATACATTTTCCAGTCTGTGTATGTTTTTTTTTAAATTCTCTGTCATTATTTGTGTTTATTAATGTTAACAAATAGTGAATACGGTCTGTTCTTACTCATGGACTCAAGATGGACATGGACAAAGTTGAGGCGATCGTCTTCCAAGGTCTGGTGAGGTTTGGCTGGGACGTTCAGATAGCCGTAGCGCTCCTTGTTACACAGGTACATCTGTATCTCTGAGTAGCATCAAGGATGAATCGTTACATACATTATTTTGCTTAAGCAAACCTAATCCCCACTCACCCACCCCACCCCCCGCCTTTAAATGGATGAGGTTACTAAAAACATAACCACAAACAAGCGCTAACGAACCTGCAGCCCGGCAGGAGAAGGCGAACACAATGATGTCATCGTAGGGCCACGAGTAGTCCTTGTGAGGAGGGAAGAAGGCCAGTTTCTTCATGCCTTCCTTCCTCAAGTTCAGCAGCATGGTGGAATGGACCATGGGCACAGGGAAGGAGCCCAGTCTGTGACGGTGACGGGTGGGGAAATACTCTGCCGTTCGACGATAATATCCCTGAGAGAGAGATGGATTAGTATATACAGTAACATACAGAAATATAAAGAAGTAGGCCTATTCTTACGCTGTTCTGACACTTTTCTGGAGGCAAAGTTATACAATCAACAAATTATATTTATTTTAAAACAAATATTTACAGGTTGGTGGTCGTACAAGTATCAGATATGCATGTGTTGGAGGAATCTTGATATAAAAATGTTATTTTCTAGTCATTTTTGTGTGCTGCCCATGTGTCCAACTCAAAAGTAATGGCTGACTTTTCCTTAACACAGTTTTCTGTTCCCTTCCAGCAGATGATTGATCACTATCAAGTTCACACTCACCTGCGGAGTGATACCGCACCAGTAGTTGGAGTACGCTCCCTGAGAGTCTAGCATGGGAGCGATGACTGACTTGTTCTCCGCTATCAGCAGGTTGAGGGTGTCTGGGTTGGTGAGGATATTGTCTGTGTCAGCATACTGAAACAGAGACACAGAGGAAAGAGAGAAGAATGGGAGAATGACTGTAGTGTCATGTCTCTGGAACAATCGTTGCCAAAGCTTTTTCTTGGATGAAACAGCAGCAGAGGGAACACATCTCATGAGATAAATCGAGATAGGGACCTGACATGAACCTTACACTGCTGTCACAAGAGAGATTATTTTATTTTGTACCAGGATGTAATCGGCCCAGCGTTTCCTGGCGAAGTTGAGTGCGGCCTGCTTCAGCTTCATCACATACTCATATCTGCTGTTGGGCCAGTGCTTAGGACCCAACTCTCCTGCATAGGACCTAAGACAGAAAGAAACAATAGAGACATTACAGTTCACTGTTGAACTGATTAACCATTTTCTCAAATCTCAGAATTTACAACTTATTGGATTATAATTGATTGATTGAATGGTACCTTATTCAGGTAAATACCTTTCCTGAATAAATGATATAGTTTAGGGTTTTCAAAGTCTGAGACTGTTGGCCATCCTCAGACAAAGCCGGGGAAAAGGCACCCCCCCCCCAAAATTTATTTTATTTTGGAAATAACTACCAAAATACAGAGAAATACACTGTATATGACTGTGAGCAGATTAGCAGAGTCCAATCAGACTGTCTAATTGACATGCAGAAATAATTTCTACTAATGGCCTCTTCAGCTGAGACAGATGTCCACACAGAGTTACGCATATAGACAAGCAGAGGCATGCTGCATCATTCCTTATTATGCAAAGTGAAAATGAGTGTTATCTTTAGGCAACACAGTGGCTCCACCATGACTAATAAGTAAACTACAGTGTTGGAGGCTATATACTGTAGGTGTGTTAATAAACTAAAAAAAAAAAAAGAGTGCAAGTGAGTGAGCAAGATCAGTGCTTAAAGTGCAGTTTTGACTTGGACCATTTGCAAATGTATTTGGTTCCCCCCAGTTGATAAATTCAGCTTATCACCAACAGAATGACGCTTAAAGGAATCTTTGATTGTGATCCTGATAAAATGTAAGAGAGGGGAGTAGGCTTACTCCATTCTTTTCCTTCATATTAATACACCTTCGGAAGTGTAAGGTTTGCTTAGATCTACACATGACCTACATGATGTTTACTTATCCTGATCACTGCAGTAAATAAAGTTCAGTACCATATATTTGGACTTACGTGGGCTGGTCCATTGGTCTCCACTCAACATAATGGTAAAATTTCTGCATGACAGTAAGCCACTCTTTCAGTATGGCTGTGGTGTTATCGGAGTTGTGATCCGTGGCTGCCCTGAGGAGCACAGAGAAAGCACAGTATAAAATACATGCATGTTGCCAAAAGTGATGAAGATCTGACTGAGGAACTGATATGTTTCAAATGCTGGTTTAATGGAGGGAAAATGAATTCCAACTAATCTTTAAGACGCACAAATAATTACTAGTCTCTTCTCTGTGACTGAGTAGCATCTTCTTATTTTTAGACAATTTACTTTATCATGATATTAACATTGTGATATAAAACTTCATATACTGTGACAGAGGATTTTTTTCCCATATCCACACCCTACCTGGAAAGTATACTTGGAATAACACACCACTTACCATACCATTATCACCTTTATACAAAACACATGACATCACATTTTTACTACATCATTATTTGCCATATCTCTTTTGTGTGATTATGGCAGCTCTACTTTGTGATGTTAGGCAACAGTTAATCTTTCTTCCTAGATCCACTTTCATCAAATCAAGCAGGCAGAATAGATTTTAAATGAGATCAGGGTTACTTTATGACACATAAACTACACCAAACTACCCCACAGAGGCATATACTGCTAAATCCCTTTGAGGACACGTCAGTTTCTGTGTTTTAATCATCAGTGTTAGACACATTTTATTGAACTCATTGCTAAGAAAGCATATGAGTTAGAACAAACTCTACAGAACATAAAATGTCATGCAGTCCACAGAAGGAAATGAATGTGTCGGAGTGAAAGGCAGCCTGGGCTGAGAAAGGCACAGAGGGAATAGGGGAGGGGTAGGACGCTGCTGCTTTCACAAACTAATTTAAATGCCATTGACCTTTTGAGCGGCTGCTATAGTCGGATAAAAAGGAGAGCCCCCTACAAACAGCCTGGCAGTGCATGCAATCCACAGAGTCCATGCAGGAAACCCACCACACAGAGATGCGATCTTTGGGGTACTTGAGTCTCTCCAGAGCTCCGAGGTAGTACGGCAGGGAGTGAGCGGTGTTTCTGGCTATGATAGCGACAACCACCGTAGGAGGCTGCATTTTCGACTCCTCCGGATACTTTTCCTCCGAAAAGTAACATTCAGCCTGGAAAACCAAGGCCCCTAAAACTAGAAAGTGGAGTAACATGGTGGAAGCTGTGAGGGTATTTACTCTGCGGTGCTTGAGCATAGCACGTAGGCCTACCCGCTGGACGCGTCAGCAGTCCAAGCAAAAAAAAAAAAAAAAAGGGTTTTCTTAAGTTTTTAACCCCCCCAGAGGCTGGCTCACTTTTTCCAAGAACAAATCCAAACCCAGTCCGATAGAGGGTTAAATGACAACTTCCGCTTTAGGCCTGTGTAGCACAAGAAGGACGAAGGCGTGGTTTGGCCAGATTGTAGTTCTTCCTAAAATCTCAGCATGCAGCGGTGACATAGTGGGGAAGTTATGACGTTAGGCAGTTAACATCCAGTCAAAAAAAAAGAAAAGAAAATGAACATCCAGTCAGAAAAAACGCATGAATCAGTGTATCACTAGTTACAGCAGGCTAAATATGTAAAATATCAAGGTCAAGGTCAAGATCATGCATTTATAGTATAGTATAGTGATACGTGATAATACATTGTTTCTTCTTTGTGTCAACAACAGTACCTTTTTAGCATAATCTGTAAATCAACAGATACATTATAAACATTATTATATACACATTAAGCATGTACATTTCCTGTTAGGAGATGTATTATGTAAGAGAGATACTGGTTATAGATGTAGTCGAAAATGTTGAAGCAACATGAAGGCTACAATGTACATTAGTTTCTGATGTTTATTCTGGCAGCAATTTCAGAGATTCACCAGCAGAGGGAGGGTTTGATCCAAGAGAAGGCCCATTACTCAAGCTATCTGAGGCCTCTGAGCTCCTGCTTTTCTTTGGTTAATGGTGGGATGTAACTAATTACATTTTCTCAAGTACTGCGCTCAAGTACAATTCTGGGGTTACTTGTACTTTACGTGAGTGTTTTTATGCTATCTTAAACATCTACTTTTCCACATTTAGAGCAATAGCTATGTTGTACTTTTTACTCCACTACATTTATTTGGCTACATTAGTATCTTTGCGACATTTCTACATGCAAAACATATGATCAACTTACAAAATATGATGCATCGTTGTAGATTAAAGCACACAACAATGCATACAGTGTAAAGCAGTTCAAATTAGCTACAGCACAGTAATAATATAACACACTGAAAGGGGCCATTCTGCATAATTTGATGCTTTAAGTACACTTTGCTGATAATACTTCTGTATTTTTATGTAAGTATTTTTACACTGTGTTATTAGTATTTCTTCCACCACTGGGTTAATCACAATTACTGTACCTGGCCTGCTGTGTCAAAAGACTCTCAAAGAAACAACACAGAGTTGTTTTTTCTTTGCATCTGCTGCCATGAGGAGCTCATTGGTTACCTCACACACAGAATCTGAAATTTCTCAGAAAAGATTAAAGGTAAAAGTACTTTAGAAAGAAAAGACAATTTCAAAAAAGGATCTGAAATTATTTCAGATAATAGGATCTAAAACTGTGTTTGTGGAGGTGGGGATGGGTGATTGCATGTTTGAAGCACAGATAATTATGGTGGAGTTCATGCCACAGTGGCAGGAGGGCTTCATGGCTGCAACAGTCTCCTGTAAGAAGGGTTAAGTAATGAATTCTGGGAGGGAGGACGGATCACTGAATCAGTGGAGTCAGTTCTTAACAACAACATTGGAAAGTTTCTGGTATTGAGCCAAAATTTTAAATACAACTTGTAATTTGTCTTTTCCATTTGCACTCTGACTTTATTTATTACAGACCTATAGCTTTGAGTGGTCTATTGAGAAAAGAAGCTGTACGTTTTGGTGCTCTCACAGAGTCCATTGTTGAGAAGGAACTAAGAAAACAGAGATTAGTTCCTCAGTATATAAAGGAGTCAGCAGGCTTCTTTAGTGTATTGGGTGCCACTGTGAAAACGTCAGGCAATCCATACCTGAGCAGAGGATGCAGGAGCAGACAGGTGCACTGGGGTTAGACTTTAGGAGTGGGGTGAGTTTCAAAGCTGTGAACAAATGAGGTCAGAGGATTATATGTGTGTTGAGTCACTTACTGACGGAACAAGGCCAACAGTCACAAAGCAAAGGAATATGCTAACCAGAAATGGATGGAAAGGGACTGTAGAGATAATTTCCATTACTTACTTAAATACATAGCCATTGGTATTTGTCGATTCGAGGGTCAACACATTCCTCTTATTTAATTGTCTCCTCCTGATCATAACTGGTATATTATACTTGCATCTCCAGTCCCCACTTCTCATTGTGTTCCTCAACATGGTGGATCAAGTGTTCAGTTCAGGATTTGCTCCAGGGGACCACCTTGAACCTCCTCAATGACCCCTTGGAGGTCCCTGGGGCCCAGTTTGAGAAACTCCTTTAACAGCTGCTGTCAGGCCTGTTTTCAAAAGAAATAAAGAAATACAAGACACCAGTCCATTGCTGGTTATATGCAGCAAGTTTTAACCATCTTCTTAGTTTGTGGAGAACATTGTCAAAAATGATTTTTGCGTGCAACGTCCCTGTGTTAACATAACCTGAACCAATAATCTAAATGAGATAGATTAGCAACAATAACACAAATAAACAAACAATCTAAATTATGGACAATGTCAAATCCATCATGTTCAATCAGCAGTCCATCCACACTCATACTGTACATACATATGCACAGGCACAGTGAAATCTTACTTAGGTCAGAAGAAGAACACTTTTCTAAGGATGAAAAATAAAAATTGGAGCAGCTTAAAAAAAAAATACTGATACTCATTTAGGTGAAAATTTATCAAAAAAGATTAATTTTTCCAAAAGATATGGTGGCACTTAAGACTTTGTGCCTTAAGACACTAACTGAAAGTTTGGTATTGTACATTTTTAGCTGACAATTGAGTAAGGCTACCCCCATAGTGAAATTAAGGATGCAAATATTTTCGTACTAATGCTCAATCTGCTCAGCACTCAAGTGAAAATTCAAGATCAGAAGTTAAGGTTGACAGGACAGGGGCTGAGAAAAAAGCAAGAAGAGGAGTGATGGGAGCAGGAGAAGGAGAATGAGAATGATGGAAAGAAGAAATGAGGAGAGGCATAAACGTCAGAGGAAAATAATAAGCAAAGTGGTATATAATGAATTTTGACTCTTTTGGTGGGCTCTGTGAATAAACGGAGGCAGTCATGGCTGACAATAGCGGAGCTGGGTTAAAGGGGCCGTTTGTGTGGACAGGTCAGGGGGTTGAGGGTCAAATCTCTCCTATTCATGACACCCCAAGTGTTGCCACACTCACACACAAACATACAAGTATGTCAGGGGCACTTTCCCAGCGTTTGCAGCTGAGGCAGGTCTGGGAGAGTTCAACCTCGGGTGCACTAACTTTTCACTGCGAGGTCAAGGGTGGAGATGGTGTTTGTGTGTGGGGATGTGTGAATGAGAGACAGGGGGAGAAGGAAAAGAGAGAGAAAGAAAGACAAAGAGAAAATCGTCATTGTTTTGACCAGATTGCAGGAGAGAAAAAAAGAAAAAGTGGATAAACTGCAGTTATTGAGGCTTGTATACTTGTGGTGTGACTTTGCTTGACTCAGTTATCCAGTCTTAAATGGTTGGTTCACCCAAATTACAAAAAAAACAATTTTCTCACTCACCGTGTTATCTAGCCATGCAGATAGTTTTGCTTTTATTTGTGCAGGTTTTGAAAACTCAAACCCTGAGATTTCTGCCTCATTTCCAATACGGTGGAGGTGAATGGGATTTTTTTTTGAAGCACAGAAAAATGAAATTTTTTTAACAGCAATGTGTCGTTTTTAGAATCTACTTATCCTGAATAATCCACAGTTCACAAAGTAGTGAAATGAAAACTGTTAGCTGATGTTATGCAGATCTTTCTGAGTAGCAGGGACACTGATTCTGCAAAGACATTCCGAATTTTTTAAACTGTCATTTTTCAATGCTGGGAGCCCCACAAAAGAAATTCCATTAACGTCCATTTTATAGCAGAAATCTAAACGACAAATATCTGCATGATGCTACTGAAGATATGTAGGCAAATGTGTCTTTCGGAGCTACACATGTATGTGCACAAATAGTCACACTCACGCAAATGCACATCTCAGCCCGCCAGGGAGTCACTACGCCACCAATCTCGCTTTAGTTAGCGTGAGAGAACGAGTGACTGCAGGTTAGGATGTGTCAGAGGGAAAGTGTTTCTGTCTTTGTGTTTGTGTGTTGGGACCGGGGCTGGTAGGCAGCAGAGTCGTGACATTCTCACAAGCTTCCGGGACCTTTACTGCCGTGGCAATAATCAATAGCGTTCCCACAGAGACTGTCTTTTGGCTGGGCAGGTCAATACCTGTCACTCAGGGTCTGAGCCGTGGCACATACCCTCTTACTCAGCAGCTACAGCAGCCTCACTCTGTCTGCTCTCCTCCTCCCATGTCATCTTCTGTATCTCAGGGGTGTAATGTTTTCACAATTTAAGCAGTCATGTGTTTCATCTGAAATCGTATCCAATTGGGCCACTGTATATGTGAAAATCTATAGTGACTCCAATAGGACTGCAACTAATGATGATTTTGATTATTGTTTTTGAATAATTTATCTAAAACCCATGTGCAATGATATAAAACAGAGAAAAGAAGCTGGAACCAGAGAATGATTTGCATTTCTTGATAAATGACTTTAACGATTAGTCGATAATCAGCATTGTTATCAGTTCATTTTTCTGTCAATCCACTAATAGGTTAGTCTTTTCAGCACTAAACTCCAGTTGTGGTTATTTGTGTTGTTGTAAACTGAATGATTATACAATCATCTGCTGATTCAGAAAATTCCACGACCACCTGAGCTCATGAAACTCTTTCAAAACAAATTCATACATGGCAGTTTGAAGAAAATCAAATCTGTTTTTTTAGCTACTGGGTAGCTGATATTTGAGATTTTTTCCTGAGAGCGACAAGATGGACTATGCATTTGGTTGCTATGGAGGCTGTTGGTAAGGCAACTGTGAAAATGTAACCTTGTGAATAATAATAAGTATGATATTTACGAGTTTTGACTTTATGAGTTTTTGTGTAACATTGAAAAAAGGAAAATTTTGTTGAAACTCACACATTTTTGTAAAGGATTTCCCTCTTTCATCTCAGGAATATGTGTAACTAATCCAACAAGAGCTGTTTCTGTGACAATGTTTTTACGCATTTAAGTAAGCGACAAGTCAGTGTGTTTGCGTGTGTGTTTGTAATAAACGTTTAAATCACAAATACTCAACCATACAGACGTCATGTTTCTGGTCACAACGAACATTGTGAAGATGGGATGCAGCAGTATAGATAAATTGACTGCCAGACCAGTGGGCTGGGCATTTTTTTTAGGTTTTTTTTAACCCAGGTGGCTAATACTGCTGTTTGACTCGAGCACTTAAACAGAATTGCTTCAGTAAAAAAAATGACCTGTGTACATCAAGTCCAGTCTTTAAACAACACCACTTAGTCAGCACAAATGATGCTCAGACTGAATGCTCTGGCAATGCCTGCAGTTTGAAGAAAATCAATGAGATTATGAGGTCAGTGATACAGGTATGATTGCATTATGTGTTCTCATGAATATGAAACAGATCATCACCAAAACATTTCTAATTTTTTATCTTTGATTTTTTCTTTTAAATGTATTAAATGCTAATGTTGTCAAATAACATACCTGCCCTGTGAATTGATTTTACAGTACATGAGCCTTACGGTCTGCTGTAAAGTGAAGTAGAGCTTTTGAACAGAAAAAATCTCTGGATAATAAGATGTTTGGTCCTTCTCTTTATCTACCTTTATGTTGCTACAGTTTAGAGTCACTTTAGAGATTTTGGCTGCAGAGGCATGATTTAGGAATTTCAGCTTTTTTAACTTGTCACAGAAATCTTAAACCTTTTGCATTTACTCAAAGGCCAGTTTTACTTTTGTATGTTTTAATCTGGCAAACATTGACATATGCAAACAAATTACAGGATATTTGTGAACACCCTTGGGCCCCGTGATCTCTACAAAGTAACGGTGAGATTAGTGTAGACTTCTCTGCTTCTCATCTTCTCTGTTACTCCCTGGATGACGCTGTCCGTCGCCTCGTTGCCAAGCAACAGCGCAGCCACTGTCAAAGAATTCTGGGGGATGTTTAGGCAGCGGCATGCTTGGGGGGAAGGAGAGTGTGTGTGTGTGTGTGTGTGTGTGTGTGTGTGTGTGTGTGTGTGTGTGTGTGTGTGTGCGTGTGTGGTTGTGGTGGTGGCAGAGGAGAAGCAGGAGTGTGTATTGGCCTGAGCAGAGAGTAGCAGGACACACTCTGTTGTGCATTTATATGATAATTTTCTTTTAATCTTTTAATCTCAGCCATTACGCCACTTGGTGATTCTTCAAGATCTATTTTACAATCCAGCCTTTCATCAGTGTCACAGCGTAAAACCCCCGATCTCTGATGAGTCAACTTTTCTCTCACCGAGAAAAACTTGCTCTTCACACTCACACACACACGTATGTTTTTTGACGTTTGTGGTGTGTTTTCGTTGCTCTAGCCTGGTCACAAGGTCAAATTCTTGACCCCCAACATCACGTGAAGCGATCTCCTGTCAGCTACAGTGGATAGTAAAATAACTGGTGAGATTGTCAAACTCATGAAATATTTCTCCCATAAGAAACATTATATTTTGGCAATACAGTAAATGAATGTGCAAAAAGCAAAACATGCATGTTCATATGAGACTGTGGGACACACAATGAATTTATAATGAAACTGTCTCTCCTGTGTGTCATGGCCTTAAAACTGCGATGCTTCTCTATAATTGGCTACCTGCATTTGCTGTCCATCTCCTTTAATGCCCCTGGTCGTGCATCATATTTCCTGCCCATCTTATACATTTTCTTTCACTACTAAATTATTGCAAGCTGCCAGTACAGATGAACAAGTCCCACTTTTATCATGGGTGCTGGATGAAATTAGTGTAGTGCTGCTCCCATAATGATCTTTTTAGAAAACGCAATAGTGCTCCAGCAGGGAGATATATGGATGCAGGATTTGTGTTTGTCCACCAAGCCTGTTCAGAAGCTCTCCTCCCAATTTACCCTCTTTGTCCATTTGACTCTATGTCCTGTCTTGCCTAAACATGCTTCCCACTATAAATTTCAATGACATTCCCTGCCACGGCGTTGCCTCTCTCTCTCTCTCTCTCTCTCTCTCTCTCTCTCTCTCTCTCTCTCTCTCTCTAACCTCTCTACTCTGCTCTCCATCCTCTATAGCCGTGCCCTAGCAGCGGGGAGGAGATGCCTTCACCAGAGGAGGTTTATTTTAAGGATTCCCCTGTCCCCTTTGTCCTCTCTCTCCTCTCCATCTCTTGATGGGATGGTTTCATAGCCCACCCCGCCGACTGGGCCTCCCTCTCCCCTGCCAGGCCTTTTAGCCAGCGGGTTAAACATTGATTTGTGAATGGAGGGAAGCACAGTGGCCCCTGCGTAGAGTGCAGCGGTCCCCTACTGTTTCTGTGTGTACACACACACACCCCTACTATACACCACCAAGACTAACAGCCAACATGAAAGCTACTGAGCTAAAAGGCCTTAATTCAACAACTGAAGATAGTTGATAGTGTTTCAGATGTTTTTGTGCTGCTATTTAGCCTTTAATAGATTTGATTCAATGCAAAGTTGGGCAATTTCCACATTCAGCATTGTGTTTTCTCACTAACTGAAGCCAAATACACACAACTTAAGAGAAAGAACTAAAGGAAAAACATTTTGAAGGGACAAACTTGTTTCAGGGATTGACCTTAAAGTGGTCCATATGACCTGAAAAGGATAACCTATCTAATATTTTTATTTTAATATTTTAATATATATATATGTACTGAAAACTAATTTGCAGATTTAAAGATGTTTCTTATCCACAAACTAAAACATTTTATAGTACTGCAATTGATCCCTCATGTCATGTGCATCACTTGTTGAGCTGTCAGTCAGTTGTTTCCACATGAGAGACATTTTTAGTTTAAAAGAACAAAGATCTTTGTACTGTGTAAGTGCTTCAACTGAGAGTGTCAAAACTGACCCTGAGTACCATAAGTGAAGGATGTCAAGGTGAGAGTGAAAGTGGACCCTCTTGACTTCTTAGTGGGTTTCCCACCTCTGGAAGAGTCAGGGCATGAAAAGGCAAAGAGAGAGAGAGAGAGAGAGAGAGAGAGAGAGAGAGAGAGAGAGAGGGGAGAGGAGATGGCGTGGAGATTGTTTTTCGCCAAAAAAAGAGCAATGAATGAGTGTCTGGCTGAATGAATGAGAGGCGGGCTGGGGCTGAGAGGGGCTCTGGCCCTGTGGATCAGCAGAGGTTAACTCGGCTTCTTCAGACGGATGAAAAGGGAAAAAACGGATTGAGCTTTAAAGAGGAGGACCCCCTGCGCCCGGGGCGGGATCAGGCAGGATGATTTATTAGCGAGAGAGAGAGAGAGAGAGAGAGAGAGAGAGGAGGTGACGTTTGTAAGCATCAAAAAGCTGCAGCGCAAACGCAGCATTCAAAAGTGCTGATATGCACGACATGAGGATGGGCTTGATTCAGATTCCAGTTTCCAGCGAGAGGGAGACACGGGCTTAAGCCTTCTTACCTCTTGAATTATACTCACATATTGGAGGCATTCATACAAAACCGTTTTACGCATGAACACAAAAGCGTGCCAACTCTCTTGATAGGATTTTTTCAGTGTGCATAATAAAATGCAGTTGTGTGGGCATACAACGAGGAAACGCTCAAAAAAGCTCTTTAATTTGTTTCTTTTGTTTAAATGCTTGTAAAAAAAAACCTCATTGGTCACAGTGTGTATGATGTAACCAGGTGCGCTGGGCTAAAATATTCAACCTTGGCGTTTTAAAATAAATAAAGCGCAAGTAACACAATATGAGTTTATAGTGTAATAGGACATGTGCAATGCATTGCTAAATGATCATTGCAGTTTTGCACTCTTTTTGTATGAAATGGGCTATATAAATAAAGATGTATCATTATTTGAAATATAAAACAACGCGGCCTCTGTCGCCCTCTCAATCGTCTGTCACACGAGCATCATATAATCCACTCATTTTCTGTCACTCCGGACAACACTTGCCACACAGGCCTACAGTAGGCTGCCCTTTCTGCAGCAGAATGGCTGCACATGGCGCTGAAGGCACCGCTTTATGTCCAAGTGCCTGGTTACAGCGTTGCACTAGTTTGCTCACACAAGAGAGGGGGCACAAGACAAACACTAAACGTCATGCAGTGCGGTCAGAGAGTAAACAGTGTCGGGATTGTAATCTCTTTTTGGGTAGAAAATAGGGCTGTTGTGTCTTTAAGAGGGGCTGCTGGTCCCTCATCGCAGCTGCTGGCGTGTGTGTGTGTGTAGTGTGTAGTGTGTGTGTGTGTGACATAGAGGACAGCGGAGATTCATTACTTAAGCAGTACAATGGACATTTATCACCCCGTGGTGTTATTCAAATTCAGTACCAAGCGAGGACCTTCTCCACTCCTCTCTCCGCCTTGCGTCGTGGTCGCAGCGTTTATTGTTGGAGCAGTGTAAAGAAAAAGCCAGGAGGGCAGAGAGACATCCATCCAGTCAGTCAGTCCGAGAGACCCGTAAAGGAAGGATGGAAGGAAGGAAGGCAGGAGCGTCCGGAGTGTACGAAGCCCGCTGCTCTCCTGCTCCTGACTCTTTTTTGTCAGCATCCAACGCTGCTCGCTGGGGGGCATTTGGACGGAGCAGAGAGACCCGAGAGAACGCACGTCGTGGGAACTGAACCAAGGACGCACCAACGGGAACTAAGGGGTTTCCTTCTTTAAAAAAAAAATCGGTTTCATCACCATCTATAAAATACCAGAGGAAAGAACATAAACGCTGCAAGTGTCTTTCTTCAAATAGGAGCGGATTTTTTTTTTTTTTTTTAGATTTAACATCCGTGGAAAGCCATTGTGAGGCACCAGAACTGAACAGTCTTTCCCCAAATCGATTACAGTACACAGGTGCAGAAATGGCGAAACGTTTTCCTGGCGTTCTCACCTCGGACTTTAAAATGAAAGAAAGTCCAGTTGAGCTGTTTGATTCCTGTCTTTTACACCCTTTTTGAGACACTTTCAAAGTAAGACTCTCCGGTGAACCGAAGGAGATGACATTTTACCCAAAGATGCAACGGCCATACAGCCATCTTAAGGGCCCAGAGATCTGGACAGACTTGGGGTTAACTTTACAACTAGCAACCAGTGTACAGACATGGAGAGATAACGATAGCTATTTCAAAGAGCAAAGTCACAAAGCTGCAGCAATGCCTCCTTAGCATTATCAAACAATTGCTAAAAAAGATTCACTTTCTTCTAATGTGAGGATCAGCTTAGCTGCCATTAAATAAGGGAGTGTGCTCAAGCTTTTGGGATGAACTAATTTGGAGGAACGTTGCACTACAGGCTATTGAATGTTTTTAATCACAAAAAAATATCTTGAGGTTTAGTTTTCTGCTGCAACAGCTCAGTGTTGGAAATGCACAGTGAGAAAGCTGATTTTTTTTTTTTTCAAAGGAAAAGGCGAATCCGAGTCAGTGCTGAGCAGGGAGAATGTCAGAAATAATGCACAGTAGCCTACTGCAACTCCAAATCGTGTAGAAAAAAAGGAAAAGAAGACAGTTTTCAGTGTCAGACGCAGCCAATACTGTCAAAGGGCATTTAGGCAGCCGTAGCAGGTGCAGCCATGGGCCTATACAATAACTGTGCCCGTGCACACTTGTGATTTAAATAATCAAATGCTTAATTTCTTCTTTTAATCCTGGCAGAGGGTATACAGAGTCTTTAGCGACTGATTGTCCAAACGCAATTCTTGAGTAAACTCAAATTCAACCCCAAGAATTGTGTATGGACATCTGTTGCTGCAGACTCACATTCATCACTGCTGTCTCTGGCCAAACGCCACGCCGAGAATGTAGGCCTCCAAACCACAAAGAAGGCTATAGAAAGGCCTTCAGTCCCGTTTTGTTTTGTAACTGTCTCATTTCAGGTAAGACACAAACCACATTTAGCATGTTATGGAGGAAAATGGCGCGGGCCTGGGCCAATAAAGTGGAGGAAACCTTATTCTGCCTCATGTAATGTGTTTTTCAGGGGTGTGCGTTGTGGTTGGCCCGATTGGTATTTACACTTTGTCGAAGATCTAATCAAGACTGTTTGTTTTAAATGGCAAATATCGACTGGGAGCATTGATGTATCGACTGTGTTTGAAAGCAGTAAGTTGAGTAGTGAGGCCTGCATGCAGCACTGATGCACGTTGGGGATGAGACGAGCAAAGCTAAAAAATAAATTAAAAAATGTAACAAAAAACTGGACCATCTCAGATACATGAAGTCATGAACGAGGAGGATAAATACAAATGAACGAGGCAGATCAGATAAATAAAACAAGTTTTCGTTAAAAGCTACATTTGGCGGTAAAAAATGCTTCTAAAATAATTCCTAATAATTTATTAATTCATTAATAAACCCTTAATCATTAAGGCAAAGCCTAAAGTGCGTCCTACAGGAAGCCACAGCTATATTACTTAAAACAGAGTTTTTTAAACGCTTTTAAGGCTAAATCAAAGGCAGTGCACTAAATGTTAAGGTGTTACAGTGCTGTAAAAACAGAACACTCAGAACAGAAGAGGCCTGATGGTTGATGCTGCCAAATCTCTGGAGCCAAACAGCGTCACTGATAAATCACGTGGGACACCTTTTTGGCCATTAGGTGTTTTTATCTTTTTACTTTTTAATTCTTTTTTTAATGAATGATTTTTCTGCTTTAAAATAGTTCTAGTTAGCCTATTCTATTTTTTAAATCATTTAAACTAATATTAATCTAATAACTAATAAAAACGATTGCAGCTTGCAGTGCAAAAACATATAAAATACATTGCCTCTAAAATATATTTTCTTATTTCAAATATCTTTTTAAAAATGTTCTTATTTTGCTCTCAGTTGTCTTTTTAAAAATGTTCTTATTTTGCTCTCAGTTGTAGACTCACCATTTAATTCAAAACAACACACACACACACACACACACACACAGCCAACGTGTGTGCTGTTGTTGAACATGAAAGACTAACCTTTCTTAATTCCAGGGGATCAGTGCATCATGTTTGCTCTTGCAGAAATGCTTGTGTGTGGAATTGACTCTGCTAGTCTCTGCTAGGGTTACTCTTTATTTAGCCTATTTTACAGAGTAGCCTCTAAATTATAACCGCATATTCAGTGTTTTAATATTTGAAGCCTGTTCTGCACGAATGCATGATTTGTGCACCTGTGTTTCTGCGTTTTAACAAAAACAACAACTGCACAACAGGAATGTGTTTCCCACAAAGAGCTCCTTTTAAATAATAATCAGCAGATTGTGGTGTTGTAATACAGCTGAGTCCTGTAACATTTTGACTGTGGCGATACATACTAAAAAAATACCTCCAATTAAGAGTTATTTAGACGTGCAGGTTGTGAGCTTATAGTTTTCATTAGTTTGTGCAATTTGAGCTGTATATTTCTAACTACAGTGTTTTGTTCACATACAGCTAACATGCATTGAGTCTCAGCACTGGATTCACTGCATGAAACTATGGGTGCAATAGGAAAACAAGGTGGAGAGCAAATCTGGCAACAGTTGCTTTTAGCATAAAACGAAAGCAGGCAGGTGCCACTTTATTTAGGCTACATGCACAAAAAGGTCTAATTAGTAACGGTTCAAATTTTGTCAGCATAATCGAAATATTAGGGGTAGCCTATATTTTCTTTAAGACAGGGATGCAAGTTAGCTTTGCTATTTTCGTTATAGAAAAAATAATTGTACAAAAGGATAATCCTGTCAGCCTGAAAGAATAAATATTAAATCAATGCTGTTGTGTGAAATCATAGTCTAGTAGTATATTTTTATTTATTGGCTAGTGTTTGCTTTATGGCTGTAACCTGAACTGTTCCGAGTCGTTATGATACACGTGTGTGAGCTGATGGCGAGGCCAGCATCGCCACCATCTTTCTCCTGTTGAGCAGTCAGCCAGTCAGTGCACACTGTGGACATGTGGACTAAACTATAAACCGTGCAGGCCCAGGTAATAGCCCAAACCCTGCCTGCAGGACTGATGGAAGACCTCCAGTATTTATAACTGAGTGCATATACATTCTAGCTCTATAACAATGCAAGCTGAGAGGGAATGAAAAGTGGCTACAAACCTGATTTGCACACGAATTAGGGAAAACTAGAGTCTCATGTAACACAGTGTATGCTACATGCTATAACAGATAGCCTGTTAAAAAAACACCAGCCTACATAAACTTTAAAACATTTGATGTTCTCAATATTTGACCCAAATAATTTTTTAAAAAGCAACAATTTAAAATGGGGGCCTATAAGAGGCTTCAAGCCTATACACACATGCAGAAAAATGTCTTTTATCATCTCCTTCCCACTCTGTGAAAGTCTCCCTCTCACACACACTCGGTCTGCACTAGCTGGCACATTCTCTCCTCTCTAACCCCCTCGCAGCCTCATTAGCATTTCCTTTCTACCGGCCATTATCGGTCGCTTTCCCGTTGCAAATCGGACTCCACAACCGAGAAAAGGTTTTAGGTCGCCCCGGGCGTTCATGGGAGGGCAGCCCGGAGGCTAGACCTCGACCTCCCGCAGTGGTCCTGTAGTTCACCCCCCCCC
>LKNJ01002942.1:0-20946 GCA_002120245.1 Maccullochella peelii | reverse complement strand
ACACACACACACACTCTCACACCCTCCACCCCCCTCTTATGAATATTCCAGCTGAGTGGGGCTATAGGACGGTAAACTCTCCCTCAAGTCTCGTCTAATCAGCCTAAAACTGCAGTGTGATCACAGAGCTGGCCTTAAATCGATCAGATATAAGCCATCACCAGGAATTATCGAAGCGTGATGTAAAATCCTAATTGAGAAACGCGTTTGGCGCTACAGGCCTCTGTGTGCGGGACAGGGGGTGTTTGGATGCTTGCAGCCAAAACTGGACTTTTATGGCGACAAGAGAGAGTTTGTAAAGGGCAGAAACACATCATGTGGATTCGGAATTTGTAGAATATTAACATTTACATTGGAGAACAAAAACACAACAGTCAACAGTTAATATATAGCAGCAGAAATTCACTACAAAAGATTATTTATTGCAATTGCAACACTTCGTAAATAAAGAGTAGAGTACATTTCATTTTCCTAATGTATTAGCCTATATCTTTAATTCATTATTTCACCGCTGTGTTTATACCTGAAAATATTCCCAGTTGTCAGGAATGTAGGTGAAATAAAACTGAAAACAAAACAAAAAAAAAAAACTATTAAGCAAAGAATACATATTGTTCAAATATTAAGATTGTAATTACAAAAACTATGGTATAAAAAAGATCCAGACACCATTTACAAAAAAAGCTTTTAATCTTTTATCATTTTGTGAGGAAAAATATCTGAAGCAATTAGAATAATAAAATATATTTTAAGAAAAAATAATGTTTTTCAATCGCATGGGTCCCAAAAAAAAGAAAAAAATTTTTGGTAACACTTTATTTTAACTCCTAATTAGCATTTCCAATCACGATTAACATATATTAAATGGTTTATCACACACTATAATTTACTTGTGAGAATGTTTGGATGTTTTTAATTATTTATTAATGATTGGTCAACAACTGTATGTAACCCCACATGTGAAACATCCATAACTGGTTGCTGGTGTATAAACAGATAATGAATGACAGTAGTAAAACACAGTTATAATTATATAAAATATGTCTTCATAGGAGAAGTTAGAATTGTTGACAAATACATTAATAAACACTTTAAATGTCCTCATATCTGCTTACAACTACATTACAGTGGGTTCTGAACAATTTATTAGATGTTTCTATTCCGCTCAGAACTGATAATTAAGGGGGTTAAAGTTAAGTGTTACCTTTTCTTTTATATTGTTGTGAACTGAAGGTCATTCTGGACCCCAAGAAGAGGTCATTTTGTCTTTCGCAGTCATTCTGGAGGAGAGGATGCAGGGAGATGAAGGTTTCCACGCCAACCTGTGAGTTGACCAGTACAACCAGAGCTTCCTGTGACTGCCCTTTAAACCTGTCCAGATTGATTTAAAAAAAAAAAAAAAAAAAAAATGTTGGTATTTACGCAAACGTCCACAGAATTCCTGTCTCACAGTTTCCACATTTTTCTTGGTAAGCGTCTCTGAATTTCCACTCATTCCTGCGGACCGACATCAATAACCTCAGATGTCACAGCTCATCCACAGCGTCCAATCGGGTGGCGTGTTGTTGAGATGTGTGTGTGTGTGTGGGGGGAAGAGTGAATAAGTGCAGAAAATGTGGAGAAAAGAAATATCAAGGATATGTTTGTATTCCTCTATTCATTTTCTATCCTCCATGAAGAGTAGAAATAAACACAATGTTGTCTTGGTCTTGTAGTTGGTAGTCCAGCTCCCCCTGAGGTTCAGAAAACACACAAGATATTCAATATTCAAACACCTCTACAAGTCAAAGGGGAAATATCTGTCTTTACTAATACAAATATGTGTATTACTCCTGTGTTGCCATTGTGGTCCAATCAATGATAAACTTTTCATTTCATTTACATCACGTGTTGCATCCTGTAATTCAATCAATGGATTCAAATTGAAGCATTCAGACTGTGTGTGCATGTAAATATGTGTTCAGATATGAGACCCCAAGGACAAACTTGTCTTGCGGCTGCTTTCACGTTATATGAAACATTAACTGACTCGGAGAAAATGAGCAATCTCAGTGAACATATAGGCTAACCTTCACACTCACGCAAACAGTCTTCCTCTCCCTGATTTAAATGTCCACACAAGCATTTTTATATAGTTACAGGGCTCTATGCAGGAAGACATAAACACAGCTGGATACATGAGCTCCAATCATTTAACACTGTAATGGTGCATACATTGGTTAAAAGAGCTTAAAATAAAAATAATGCATGTTTTTACAAGGTGCTGGAAACACACACACACTCTCTCTCTCTCTACACCATCTGACAGTAAACACGCCTCCCAGTGCTCACCATTAGCTCCCAGTCTGCATCATTGATAAGCACCAGAATTCCAGGTCTCCTGTGGGAAAACAAACCGTTTTGAGCGAGACACATTTCCCAAAGGAAACACAGACGTAAACACACGAACACATGTGTGTAAAAGACACAAACAGGGTAGAGCAGGAAAGTCTCCACTGTCAAATCACCGATACATTTTTTAAAAATCAGGACAAAACACAGACTTTTAAGTTGTTATGAAATATAAAAACTAAATTAGTGAAAGAGGCGCTACAATAAAGATTAAAATGATGTTTAACAAAAGAGAAATAGAAAAGTATTGCGATCTTGGGCATGAGATTTTTATTTTCCCTCTGAATGTAAGCCTGTCTAATTAAGCCATATTTTGAAATATATATAAACATTATTACTAATTAAATTCTAGCTAATTATTACCAATTACAGTTTAGTCTTTACATTTTGGGGTGGTGGATTGGGACATAGAGGTCATTTGTTTGCCAACACAGCCTAAAAATGACTAACAGTTATAATCAAGCTAATGTAGTTTGCTTATTTTAAAAAAAAACAAACAAACAAACAGATACTTGATGAATACACCTGAAAGTAACTTGAAAAAAATATGTAAAAATATGTTTTCACTGAAATCTTTTCAGGTAATTTTTTACAATTTATAGCAAAACATGGCAGAGAAAAAAAAAGGAAATCAAATGTGGTGTATTCATTTTCAACACTTCCCCGTATAAAAGTAATAAAGAACCAGTATTATGTGTGAGAACAAACACTGGTATATTTATAGTAATAAATCTATCAGTATAAGTGGCTGTATGTGTGTGTTATGTTCATGTTAGAGCCCTTATAGGATCCTAAACAAGCACTTTGGGGTTACTCTCATTGCTTCTAATGCTATGTACATTTAAACTGCTCTATCTGCAAATATGCATAGAGCACCTGCATTACCAATCACAAATTCCAAAATTGTTTTCTGGCTAACAAGGACTGAAAGTAATTATGATTTTTTTTATTTTTTTTTATTTAAATAATAGACACACAAGTGGCTGAGTTAAAAGAGGAGAGAGATTGTGTGTGTGTGTGTGGGGGGGGGGCTGTCACCAGAAATTAATGGGGGCCCAATAATAACATACAGATGAAGCCTAAAAACCCCACCACCCTTCAAAAGTGGATAATGGGGATAATGGGGGAGGGTAACAACAGGCACCTATGGGTGCAGTCTTCGTCACACATGTTGGTGTAGTTTTTTTTCCTGAAAGCCACAGAGTAAACACTTTAGGTAATGTTGATGATGAGATAATGCCTGAAACAGATACTGATGCCTCTCATACTGTTCAGGTGAGCTTCTCTCCACCTTGTAGATTCTCTATGACGTCAATGAGAAAGGGGGCAATGTGAGAGGAACCTGTGAGTACAAACGTGTGTCTACACGAGCGGCACATACACACACAACATAACAGGGCTGCGTTGAGAAAGAACAAAAGAATTGTTAAAAAAAAAAAAGGTAAAGCTTATAAACTAATCACACACAGCACCCATAGATCTTTTTTTAAGATAATGAAGAAACACCTCGACGATGGTTTGCTCAAAAACAGTGTGTGCTGCCAACATAAAGTACACACAAACACACACTTCTAATCTATAAGGTTTATAGGTAGTCCGGCTTTTTCTCCATTCATTGGTTAGGTGGTGCTATAAATAGTCCTGCACAAAGGCAGCTGTAAAAGTCAGCCAGTCCTATAAGGCTGCTGTGAGCCCTGGACACACGCATATATACACACGCGTGTGCGTACAAACACACAAGCTCACATGCACACAGGTAATCATCTTACTGAAACCCATAACCTGAAGGCTAGACTGTTTTTTTCCAAGCATTTCAGCAGTTTTAAACTGCAGGAAAAATGCTTCAGAAAGCTCCTCGACTTCATTCATTTTCACTTTCAGATTCTCAATACATTGAAAACTGTTCTTATTGAGCAGTTTTGATCATATATTACAGTCATATTTGGCAGTTAAGATTTTGTTCCAGTGGTGCTGTGATGTATAACATATCCTTTAGGGTTGTATTGCTGTACACAGATCAAGTGTGTGTCAAGTGCACGCACACACTCACACAGAGTCTCCCTGGACAAAGAGCTCAGGTCGTTCCTTCAGCAGGTTCCGTTGGATCCAGACCAGCAGCTGCTTCATGTCCCCTAGAAAACACACACACATAAAGCCCATACACACACACACACACAAAGCCCATACACACACACACACACACACACAAAGCCCATACACATACACAAAGCCCATACACAGGCAGACAACAGAGGTTACAGGTCAGGGGTTAAGGGTCAAGGTGCATGGTTCCAGCCCCCTGGTCGATGTGACGCGACGGAAGCACCAGGCGGGACGAGGCTGTGTACGTGTGTGTGTGTGTCTGTGTGCATGTATATTTATGAGTGTATGTGTATATTGGAGAGAGGACACTGGAAATGGGGGGAGGGTTGACTAATGTCAATGGCCAAGAGCGACATTGTTCACCTTGGTTAGAAAGAAATGAATGATTTGCGCGTATAAATCTACTGAACAGATTAGAAAACAAAGACCATCTACAGCTAGACAGGAATTTTCAAAAGGTTAAAACAAAGATAAAAATGAAAATATTAAGCCAGACATTTTCCAAACCCATCTAGTTCTTAAACACTATAAATTAAATAATATTTCTCTCTAGCTTCATACATGAATACTGACATTTTTGAACGGAGGACAAATAAAACGCACAGAAAATCCAATTTCAGAATAAGAATTTTCTTTGTTGGATTCGAGCGTTAAAATCGCCTCAGCTTGAATATGAATCTGCTTGAATTTTCTACAAGTCTGACCTCCTGAACAATCAAATTGACCTTGTCTCAACAATAGGTTGAGCCTCACTCAGACAGCCACAAAGGCAACGACAATGAGGTTTTAGGATAAATCCCCTCTAAACAACTAATTATGAATATATTATAGTAATGGCGGCTGTTAACATTAAGATTCAAGGTGGTGTAAGAGCTTTTGAGTGTGTGTGTGTGTATTAGTGCTTGGTGTGTTTCCTTATAAAACTGTATGTTTTCTTATAAAAAACAGGAAAATAGTGTAAGTATATGCACACATTAAAACAATAAAAGCAGGTGAACGCAACAAAACACACAAATCTAATATTTTCTTGTGACCATTTCCTGGTTGTGTGTTCGAGTGTGTTTAGGATCACAGCTGTCTACTTAATGTACATGAGCACGACGACTCGCGATAACACTTGAGAGCAGCACTGCAATTGCTGTTAGCCATATCACACACACACACACGCTCACACACACACACGCTCACACACGACACGAAATTAACAGTATTGGCCTCTTTGACCAGTTTACACAGGAATGAAAGAACAGAGGAGATGAGGGATGGACATGTACAAGGAGAGAGTAAATAAACAGAAGAGAGAAAGAGCAAATACATAATAACAGAGCACGAAAGAGAGAGCAACAGCAACAGCAGATGGAGCAGATACGAGGGTGAAGAGGACGACAGTGAGTCATTCCAAGCCAGGTGTAAGGAGAGCGTCGAAGCCGTAGCAGGTAGGCGTCGAACCACATTCAGGAGTTCAGCTGGATCAAAGGCAGTGCTAATACCTCATTAAGACTACAGTTTTTACATGAAATACATTCAGAAAAATGCAGGAGAAAGAAATGCTGCATGCTCACAGTGGAACCAAATTTGGATTTTGCATGACTTTTCAGTTAATTATTCTATTAGATATAGAATGCAGGCTCACATTTTGTGTTTGAGTACATCTAAAATTACCGAGACATTTTGGTGTCTGAAATCTTTACAAAAATTCACCAGAATACCTGCCTCTTCCGGGTTTTAAGGTGATGAAATTATACTAAGAGAGGGGTTACAATGCGATTCATGTGTTTTTAACACATCTGAAAAAAAATGTTTGTTTTTTAATTTTCTGTGGAAGAGTCGTCTTACAAAAGGTCAAGGTTTCATTTGTTCATCGATAAAATTGCAGAAATTAGTGATCCCATCTTTATTAACCAACGACGATTACAAAACAGGTCATACAAATACCCACAAGATAAAATAAAATAGAAACTGAGACAACATAAAAACATATTCCACAAAGTTATAAAATAAATATTAGAAGGCATACTTTCAGCATTTAGCTTGAGACAATAAAACATTCATGAAATGAAAAAAAAGATTTCTAGAGGCACCTGCCCGGTCACAGACTGTGTGGATGACATGTGATGTATAAGGTGTGTGTACATGCGTGTGTGTGTGCACACATGCAGCTCCAAGCCTGCGTGAATGGTGTTCAGGTTAATTGCAGTGCTGTCGGCCAGCTCAGTAGTGTAATGATAGTGCAAGTTTTCTACGGTTACAGGCCTCCATATAAAAAAAGACAAACACCTCACCTTGCAACACACACACACACACACACACACACACACACACACACACACACACACAACAGCTAGGCAGTGAATATTGACCTGCACCTCTGCAGGGCTAAAAACAGAACTAATCACTACAGCAGTCATAACTCCTTCTTTGTGGGGACTCCTTTCTTTGCTCTCTCTCTGTCTGACTATTGGTAATTTTTCTCCACCATTACCCCTTATTCGCTCTTTCATCCTCTCGCCCCCCATTTACTTTTTCATTTGCTCTCTCTCTCTCTCTCTCTCTCTCTCTCTGTCTCACACACTCTCTTAAATTCTCTCGTAAAAACCTGCTCTCCTCCCATCTCTTGCCTCCTCTTTTTTTATTTCCCCCCCTAAACACACACTCAAGATAACATGAGCAAAGTTGCACACAGAAAATAAATAGGCTGTCTTAGCTCCATACACAAGTCAATACTAATTCACACTTTCATCAGTTAAGTTTTCATCAGATTTTTATAACAGAAACACTCATCGGGCACTGCCCTTTTAATGGCTTTCTTGTAAAAGGTTACACAAATTTAAAATCATCCAGTCTGAACCAAAAAGACAGGCTTATACATATGGAAAAAAAAGTGGAAGACGATGTAAAGATAATCAGGAGTTAGAGAGGTGAAAGGAAAGAACAACGGCATGGAGAGACTGAGAGGTGAAGGTTTTTGATGGTGCTTTGCGGTCCAGGTAGAGGGGAAAAGAAAATGAGGGAACAAACAGACAAGAGAGAGGGAAAATGCGTCACAGGCTCCTAAAGCATCTCGGGATAGCTGCGTTGCGTGGGTGGAAAGGAGACACGGGGAGGGAGGGGAGGGGAAAAGGCGCCATTTTGACACTGATTCAAAACCATGCCCGCTTTTCTTTTGTGCATGCAGTTTTTTCCCCCTTTCGCTTTTCTGTCTTTGTGCGATTATGACGGTCATGTGAGGGGGGGAGGATGAGCTATCCATCTTTCTGCTGATGCGAGGGGCAAAAAGTGTGTGATCCTTAGACCACGGGGGAGAGAGAGCGAGAGAGAGAGTTAGATAGAGAAAGAGAGAGAGAGAGAAGGGGAGAGAGAGAGAGAGAGAGAGAGAGAGAGAGAGAGAGAGTGGGGGTGGGGCCTTTCAGTCGAGGGTCATCAATCACCGGCTGGGGTCAAAGAGAAATACGAAGGATTCAGAACCAATTATATCTGCCTTCACTGCACCCCTTCTGTACTAAATACACACTCATGCAAACACACACACACACACACACACACACACACACACACACACACACAAACACACACACGCACAGGACCAGCAAACCTGACAGACACACAACCAGTGCAGACTTAATATCACAATGAGCAAATACAATCAGGAAATGTTGCGTTTACATGTCTGTGCTCCTGTGACGTCAAAATTTTGAACTTTGTGCATCACATGGCAAAACCTCAGGTCTTCTAGTGTTGTGAGCATGCACGCGCGCGCAAACACACACACACACACACACACACACACACACACACACACACACACACACACACACACACAGGTCGGCTGGTGCTGCAAGGTCATATCTGGCTGACATTCCCTGTTTTGGTCAACTTTTGTCTTGCTGTTGTCGTGGTAACATCAGCGCCGTGGATGAACACCCTTTGTTTAGTCAAATACACATATTTCTCTTGTTTGTTCTCTCTCTCCGTAATCCACACACACACACACACACACACACATAAAATCACAAGACATTTTAACCTCAACTGCCAGTCGCAGCTTTGACTTTTTCTCCCCTTATTTTCTCAATGACCCGGGTCCTGAGCTGGGTTTGGGAAATAAAAATCGGGCTGCAGGCAGGTTTTCCCTTGACTCCTCTATGCTGAGTTAGTGACCCATATTGGAAGGAACCTGAATCCCTCAGCAAAATAAAATCTAATCAATTTGGATCCTGAGGTGGAAACATTTTTATGAATTGAGAAATGAGCACATGCCCGCCAAGTCGGCCGAAATGACCTCAGAGAAAAAAAAAATGACTTTGAGCTCTGTCACCCTACTTTTCTTTTGCAACCAACAGAAAAAAAACTTAAACTTAAACTTCCCTTTTACCCCCTTTACTACCTCCATTCACACCCCACATCCTACCAGTGGGCACCATTTACAAGTGAAAGTGGGGGGGGGGGTTTCCATAATATACTGTTGCAGCAGTGCTATGGCAGCTACACTAAACATATATAACCCTGAAGCAAAAATAAGGTATATCACAAGCCACAAATTGCAAGATCTGTGCCCACCCTCCCTCCCCAAATCCTAATATAAATGAAGTTCCATATTGTTCACATTTCACTGCCAGTTACAAGAATTACAAGAACAATGTCAGGTCTCTCTTCCTGGCTAAATAGATTAAATAAGTAAAATGCGTGGCCACTATGGGCTAAAAAAAGGAATCATTATTTGCACCATGTCTATTGTTTTGAGATGACAATACTGATGGTTTTCCAAACCATTCTCTATGTAACTATTCTGACAAAGTTCTTGCACACCAAAAAGCCTCACTGAGCTGTATAGGATCACAAACTCTTGACTGTGAAGAAAACAAAGAATCCTGCACACCATCCATCACTGTTGATCGGGGCTGAAACGTCATTAATAAAGTGAATACAAGTGATCGACAGTGTGGAGGATTCTTTGGTTTCTCCACAAACCATCCTATATTACATTTTTGGAAACATTTATCCTACCTGCCAGGAAGCCATTGCCACTCATTTCAGTACACCAAGGCTGCAAACTTGATAGGTAATCCATCATACTGAACCTCATATCTAGTTTTCATTTTGTTAATTTAACATTATCATCACGTGGTAATGCAGCTAAACACGTGGATTTATTCGAAAAGTCTGCAAAGATGGTGCTTTCGTGTGCTGGTGGACTGAGGGTTGGCTGACCACACTGCATTAACAAACAGTCCTGTTAGAAGATCAAAACCTGAACAATAATAATAATAATAAATAATAATAATAATAATAATAATAATAATGTGATACTCACAGGGTTCGGATTGGCTTGGAAGAGTCACATGATGTTCCTTCACGCCATTAAAAAGCAGCTCTGCTCCACCACTAGACAAAATAGTAGATTAGTAGATTATAGTAGACAATAGTAGAATAGTAGATAGCAGATAGATCAATAAATGTGTGTTTTTGTGGCATTTAGATACTTGTGAGGGTTCATCATTCGTCATCTATCAACACTGGCTGTTCTGCTCTGCTAATCTAATTAATTACTTCCAATAAAAACAAGAGCGCGCTGGTATTTTTCCACACAATACAGGGAAAACTAGATGTCTGTTAACGTGATATTAAAGTGTAAAATGGAGGACTGGAAAATGAAAATACTGTTTCTGTTTAATACTGGCATTAACTAACTCTCATGAGGAACATCAAGACGACAAATAAAAAAAAAAGAGGTCAGAAGTATTTAATCAATTCTTATGTCCCCACCATCAAAGTAAAAACCTTACATCTTTATATATAGCATTTATACAACACACATAAATGTTAGTGGCCTAAACAGGTCACAGGATTAAATATATAAAACCCATCTACTCCCTGGTTCCCATCACCCTGAGCAGTTTGGCCAAAGAGACAGGTTGTGTATATCATGTGTGTCTCAGTGAGGAAACTCTGGTTCTTGAAAGAAACCATTAAGACACACTGGCAGGAGGTTTCTGCTGACAGGGCTCTGCAGGGTTCAGGTGTATCAGATGCTGACGACCAAACTGTGTATGTCACTTGAGTGGAAATCAGGGCTGTTTTAAGTATTCTGGGGCAGGTCCAAGTCAAGCATCAGGTCTTTATAAGCAAACTGCGAGTCAAGATTTAAGTCTGCCATGTCTCTGAATGCTCACATTTAAATCTAGATTTGTGTTAATTGTGCTGAGACCAGGTCTTTCAGTGCTAAGGCCCAACGAATAAATGTTCATGGTGTGCGGCTAAGGTTGATAATGAGTCTAAGGTCTATTTTGATTTGCAGTTCATTGATTATGTTCAGTAATGATGTTTTGCCAGGCAGACTTTGCACATCTGGCTGAGCTGCAGAACAGTGTACGTGCGGGTGCAGATAGGGACGGTCTCTGTGCTTCTCATGAGGAGGAGTGTGAGATAATCTCACAGTTTTCAATGTTTTGCTGGCTGCAACGTGCAGCATGGTCAGCTGCCAGCAATGTTCATTTTTGTTATGTTCAGTTCTGTTGCTGTGTAACGTTATATGACAGTTGCTCATTTTCTAAAACGAGTCAAGCCACCACACCTCTGTCCATCCATGTCGAGTTAGAGAGAAGAAGCGACCACACGATGATGGAAATAAACAAACTCAAAACTGGCAGGCAGCTAGCTGTCACGCCGATTTGAGGTCTTGTTTAAATGAACGAAGGCTACCGATGCAAAAATAAACTAATACAACGGTCGTCCAACGTTTTGTTTCCTCATAACTGCCAACAGAGCATCAAAACAGGCAGACAAACATCATAAACTGTTTAAAATTCGCCTACCCAAACTCCAAGTGAATCGCTGTGGGCGCTGCCATATTGTCGGCACATACAGGAAGTAGTTGCTGGGGGAGTCGGAAGTGACGTATTTAGACGCGTTTTTCCTTTCGGTTAAGAGGAGAGTTGATATAATCAGCAAAGTAAACGCAAACTCATTAATTTTTTTGAATAAATGTACTTTGAAGGTAAACATATAAACATATTATTATTTTATTGACAATTTCCACCTCTTTCTTTCTTTCTTTCTACCTTCTAGTATTCAATTTAAAATGTCCTTTATTGGCATGACCATAATCAAGTACAGCGTTGCTAAAGCATGTTGTACAAGGTATACAATTTATGCATAATAATTCAGAATGTAAGAAAAAAACTCAATACTACATTGTATAGCCTCCTATAATGAAAGAAAACCACATGTTCTGTGCAAAATCTTCACTCTTCACTATATAGTTCTCTACATAGTATTGCCTATGTAGTGAATGAGTGAATGTGTGAAGGATTTAGGGCACAGCCATGAGTAGGCTATATGAAGTGTTGTAAAAAGATTTGACATTGTGTTTATGTAATTATCTCTGTACTCTTTACCAACTGAATCATTTTATTTACGATTTGCTCGATTATTTTATGTGTTATATTTCATATTGAGATCTTTGCCCTCAGTATGAGGAGCTAGGGAGCTTTTGCGCAAATTCACCTAAAGAGCCATTTTTTCTTTCGATATTTGAATTTTTATTTACAATGTTTCCAGAGTTTTTACACTTTCAGTTATACACTCACTTTTTTTTTTTTACTGGAACGTGTAAGCATTTTGGACTGAGTTCTGTTCTGTCCTTTATCCCAAGGCAAGGTGAGTGTATTTATATAGCAAACTTCATACACAAAGGCAATTCAAAGTGCTTTGCATACAGTAATGCATTAAGCACATAAAAAGAACAGCCTAGATGCAAATGAAAAGAATAGAAACCTTATACATGACAGAGACATAAATACAGCTTTGTGGTGCACAGTAACTAGAATTATGCTTCTCCATGTTTAGCTTGCACTCTTGGAACAGTTGGCAGCCCTCTACCTGATGATAGGGGGGTCGAGAGGTTCATGGGGTAAAAGTCAGTCAGGGATGTATTTTGAGAGATTTATAGAAAAGCAGCAGTACTTTAAACTCTATTCTCTGACACACTGGAAGCCAGTGAAGAGACCTGAGAACTGGTGTGATGTGTTCAGTTTTCTTGGTCTTTGTTAGGACTCTAGCAGCAGCAGCAGTCCGAATAAGCAGTGTTAGAATTGTATTGTTGTGCGTTACTGTCTAACTGCTGTAGTATAGGAACTAGAAGGATAATTTTTTAATCCAGACTTGAACTTGTTTTTCCCAAGTTTTGATTGCGTGCCATGCTCTTATAGATCTTTGGTGGCCAGGGTAAAATGACCAGATGCACTGATTGTAACTACTGAGCCTAATGATGGTACCCCCATTTATGAACTGGTATTCCCTTGGACTTTATTTAAGAAAATCATTATATTGGAAAGTCATTAGTATACACAGCACTCCCTCTCTATCACACACGCATGTGCATGTCTGCATGTATTTGCATTGAATATGTCAATATAAATGTGTGCAGAGGCATGGCATGAGTGTGTGAATGCACATCTGTCTCTCTCTATCCCTCTCTCCCTCCTTACATACACCCTCAATCATACTGGTGACAGTTCCAGTCCCAGTATACAGGGCTGGGAGGGTGAGGTGGGGGTGGGAGAGGGTCGGTCAGAGGTTTGAATTGCAAATCCGCTGCCTTCTGTTGGCGTCCAAGCCTTAGCAGGCCCTTCCCTGTCTTCATTCATGTGTTAATGAGGAGTCAGTGCAGGGGCAGATAGACAGATCAACCAGGGGCCTGGTGGGGGTGAGGGGAGGGTGAGGCGCGGATGGGGATGCAGGCGGGAAAATGTGGGGGTCCTCCAATGGTGGAGGCTGCAGTGAAGGTTTATGAAAGATAATGAAGACATGATGAGTGCCATTTGTGGTTGCAGACTGTTGTCCTAGCTGAGATGAGGAGTATCCTCACAACTGACAACAGTCATGGGGTGAGCTCAGAGGGGGGCAATTAAGCAGAAGATGGGGTGTGGGTGGGATTTTTATGGTTATAAGTTGCATGACTTCTCCAGGAATCACGCCATCACTGGGTTTCACATCACATTTGCTAAACTGATGTGATGTTCACGTAAATCTGTGGATGGGACGCCACGCTTCTGTTGCAAATTAGCCTTTATGTATTTGTTAGGTGTACACAATAGTTATATCTAATATGATTCTTATTTGTTTTACAGGTGTAAATATTCATATTTGATTTTAAATCATTCTTTTGAGGTAGTTAAATATTTTAAATATCTATATCCAGTGGCAGATGATAGCTGTTAACCTTAACCTTTGTGGACATGCTCAATCTAATATTCTTGTAAAATTTGACCTACCCTGTTAAAAGGATCTGCTCTTGTCATCCAATGCCAATATTCATATACAATTTAAATAAAAACGTGATTTACTGCCTGATTCATGAGGTCAAACATTTTTAATTAGATTATTTTTAATTAGACTATTTAATTCTGTAGTGGTAACCTCTGGCATGGCAAATACCATGTTTTGTCTCTATTATTTTGTCTCCATCCTATATCCTCCCCAAACTTCAGTCATCCTCACCTCAGCCTCTCATCCTCAATGTTAGATGTGATTTTAGACGTTTCTTGAAATTAAGAAATCTTGTAATCAAGCATATCTGCTCATAGATGGACGTCAAAAGTCAGTGCTACACTGCCAGGCACCAGCTATAAAGCAGCCAGGGTCACACATGATCAGATGACAATGACCAACACAATGGATTAGCAGTAAAGGGACTGGGGGGAGAGATTAGGGATGAATTGATGACGGTTGGCTGGCTGGTTGGCTGGCTGGCAGGCCTGGGAGATCTTGGGTCTGTTTCAATAAGGAACATAAAGAGCTGAAATTAACATGTACCATGATACCAAGCAGAGAGAATCCTCTTAGAGATTACATCCATAACATGTTACGCCTATGGAACTGTATGGAAAGGGGAGACAAAGAGCAGAGCGAATGATAATTTTCTATTGTGGCAGATTATGGGGCATCCTATTCTATTCTGTTTGATTCTATTGTATCCTGTTTTGTTTAATTCTTCTCTGTTCTGCATCATAGCTTTCTTAACGTCACACATGCAGTAATTCTTCTACTTTCTGTTTTTCCCAGGACATTTTTCACCTGGAATAAACTCGACCCCCCCTCAGTATAACAGCTGCCGGGCTGCACTACTGCCTCCTCCATGAAGGGGTAAGCAGCAAGAGCAACAGCAGTATTTCAGCAACATCTGTGTTGTGGCACACATACACACACATGTTGACAAAAGCACACGTTGATACAAAAACACACGCATGCACACATACGGACACATACTCACAGTGGCATGGATACACACACACACACACACACACACACACACACACACACAGAGTCCATCTGTCTTTGTCTCCCTCCCACTGCCATCACCATGGGTCTGTCTGCAAAAAAATGTGTGATGCTTCGTACAACACGCATGCTCAGTGCACTTCATACGGTGCATTTTCAGTTAAACATGAGATACATTGCAGATTTTTGTGCATTATGAACATTAAACACACAAATAGACTAGCTTAGGTGTCCAGGAGGGTGCATGGTCCAAGAAAATAGTGGACTAACAAGGATGTTCTTGTCTACCTGGGGAGGAACCATTAAAACCCAGGAAGTACTGCACTGCCAGCCACTTAAACTGGACCAGGAACCAGGATGCTCATGACTGCAGTTGGCTAGATGAGGGATTAAGAGAAGGGTCAGTTGTGGTTTGACAGTGAAATGCTGTCCCCTGCTGGCCACCAATGTGCATTGCAAGAGAATGTCTCAAGGCTCTTTTTACACTAATCAATTTTTAAAAAGTTGTTGCTAAGTATCATCATCATTCATCTTCATCTTTTCCTAGTATACTGTCAACAAATCCCATGAAAAGACCAAAACAACATGTTAGTCCATCTCTCAATACTTTCCAACTTCCCCAGGCTGTCTGTGGCCCTAAACGCATCCATTCCTACTAAAGATGTAAATAAACAGTTCACAGTTTCCCTTTTTTGAAAAAGGCTTAAACATTTCCTTAAACAGCTGAGCACTACAGGTTTTCACAAACATCTCTCAAACAGGACTCAATAGTGCATTTGTTGGGGACTAATTTCAGCCACAGATTACGCTATAGTGAGTATTTATGTCAGTAAATATGTTTATGTACTGTATGTGGGATTGACTCAGAATAAACTACAGTGGAACATGTCGCCCTGTGCAACAGAGGGGCTCATTGATGCATTTTTAATAGTTTTTGGACAACAACTTAGGTCTATGTCACAGAGGAATAAACTATATCAGGCTTTGGCTACACAGACAACACTTGTTGGTTTAGGTCTTTTCATGGGATTTGATGACTATAAGAAAAATATAGAATAACCAGACTTTTATTTTAAAGCTGAATCTGTTGATTTAAGAGATTCCCTTTATAACTTTAAGACTGCATTCTGTTACATTTGTACATGGCAAGGTATTACACACCAGCAATATATGCTTTTTTTCCTGAACAAAATCAAACTCTTTGACACGAGCAATTATTTTATTTGAAAAAAAGTGAATCGCTATGTACAGTACGTAAAAAAACATGAGATCAGTCCTAAAACATTTCTTGTCTTTTCGCTTTTCAAGTTCATCTCATATAGTCCTGTTATAAAAAACAGGATAAGCCACACACTGTCAGAGCATTCCTGTACAACAGAGGACAAATAAAAACAGACATTTTACATTATCATCACTTTTTCATCATCAATGTTATCAGATATCAAACCTAAACCAGTAGGTTTCATATCTGATCGCATTGATATCAAAACACACACACACACACTAAATCTGTTTTTCCCTGTGTGTGTATATGTCTTCCTGTCACATTGTATTACAATTAATGATTCAGTGTTTTTTGCTGACTAAAGATCGCCCCCTGCTGGACAGTGGGAACTGGCACATGGCTCCTTACTTCATGAACTGATCTGTACAGCCAACCCCAAATGTTGTTCAGCCTAGAATGCGGGACAATCAAACATCCCTTCAAGGATCTCTGATACACAACTCTAGTGTAGAAGGATATTTTTAGAATTATATCTGTTTGATATCTGATATGACTTTCATTCATATATAGATTATCAGTTTGGATAGGCTTAGGAAGAACAAAGGATACAGATGGGGGGCAAAAAGATTTCTCTAAAACATTCAAAATGGGTGTCTCTTCCTCAGGGGTCTCAGCCCTTTGAAATGATTGCATAGCACTGAGAGTTGGCTCCAACCCTCTCAGGCCCACATGCTGTGCGTACAGCAATGATTCAACACTGAACAGTCAACCAAAATGTAACCCAATAGCAATAAAAACATTAGGATCATCTTAGCTCTATTGCCAAAACACAAATTCAAAACATACAACCAAAAGAAACTGTAGCAGGGCTGAGGTCAACATGTCCTTTTTTGATTTTAGGGAACTTCTTTATCATTCATTGGGTTTCAAACTGAAAAAAAAAAAGACGAAAGATTCAGTATCATTCAAGACTATCCACAGACATGAAAGATCTTCACTGTATCATCTGTATATTTCTCAAGTCTGACACATTGTTATATTTAAATTAGTCATTTAAAGCAACATTTTACTTGGTATAACATTTATAGCTGCATGCATCAATCATTTTAATTCTGCAAATGTACAAACTGAAGCTAGAGTCATACCAAAGCATGTTCATAAATGTTCATATACTAAGTGAAACATTGCTTTAACTAAATTTAAAGAGTATACATTTTTCCTCTGTCTCATAGTGCTGTTAGCTAGATTTTGTGTACAAGACAAACAATATCAAATGTATTAGTCAGACAGCTACAACAGAGAGAGGTTGCTTTGTCCTCTTAATGTTTTTAACAGCTCGCAAAGCCCTCTTATTGAAGTTGCTGCATTACTTCTGCAAATGTTTCATTTCTGATACATTTATTGATGCATGCCCGATACATTTTTAATAGGATTGAATGGGACTGCTTGATACATATTTAATGAGGTTTTATGAACATGGTTCCCTCAGAATGAGCACCGACAGATTCTCATGAGTTTGGTGAAGTCATGATGTTTAGATATCTATGATCATAACAATCAATAAGACAAAAAAAAACCCACGAAAATGACATACAAAAATGAAGGAATGTAAACATACATACAGACACACACGCACTCACTCACTCACACAGACAAGACATCTATATATAGTGATGTGAGTTACTGTTATCATTTCTGCTACAGTGTGTGACAGCAGTTGTTTGAAACAAGAGAGTGTCCGTGTTTTATTGGAGCAAAGTCAAACTCTGCAGCTCTGTTTGGCCCTCAGGACACACCGTACCAAGCAGAGGAGCTGATCACTCATCTCTCCCATCGTCTTTTCCACTTAGCTTGTCTCCTCTGTGATGCCATTTAAATATTTTAGCGAGGAAGTGAGAAAGTCCACAGTGAGTGCAACACGTATAAGTGAGACCCTCTTTTCTGTAGTCCTATTGCTCACTGCACATGCTGTTAGCTGCCTCTTCATTCACTCTCACCCCTCCCAGTGTTCACGCTGGACTCTTCCACATCATCCTTTGCGATGCAAAACAAGACCATACCACAATGAGTGGTAAGTGCAGATGGGGTTGTTTTGGCGATGGTGGGCGTTGGGGCAGGTGCTATAGCTCGCTGTGGCGCACAGGAGGCTCTAGCTTGTGTGATAGGGCGGTGAGGACCTTGTCGAACTTCTCGTAACGCTCCGATTGGCTGCCCTCAGAGCCGCGGCTGCCCCACAGGAGGCGCATCTGAAACTCCGTCTGGAAGATCTCGTGTATTTCTGCTTGCTCCTGGAATCCTGGAGAGGAGCGAAGAGGATGTTACTCTTTGTAGGTGACATTGTAATCCTGATAATTATGGTTAACAGAAAACTAAAAAAAGTTAATAAAAGATTCTATAATTGGATAATAAAAACAAGACTGTGGAAAAACTAAAACTGAACTCTCGCTGATTTTGTCAACTAATAAATTGAACCAACTTAAATAAATTACACGAGAAAAGTCTTTAGTCTCTGTTCTTCTTTTTAGAACATTACATCAGAAAATATTTGGACATGTTCATTGACAGCGCTCTGAAAAAATGCGATGTGGATTTATATTCAAATAATTAGGCCATAAAACAATACTTTAACAAAAAAAGCCACTAAATAATAAAAAATGTATATATTAAAAGTCAAATATAGGGTAATTAACAAAATAGTGCTGAAAATCTAAAGCTATCATCACTGTGTGACAAAATGATCTTAACTCATTGCAATAAGGATACAGGGAATTTAGCTTGTGAGCCTTGATGTTTATTCAGTATAAATTCAAACTCTCTAACCCTACCCTATAGATGAACTAAAGATAGCTTTTGAACATAAACATGAGCTAAACCAACTTCAACTGTATGAAGTAAGCATCTCAACTTTGGCTCTTAGTATTGTTGATGAAGGGAGGAGACTGAAGTCAGGCTGATCGATAGCGAGATAGAACAGAAACAGATGTGAGCTGATAGCTATTAACACACGGTTCAATAAAGCAGTAATGGCCTCAAACTGAGAACCATCGGGGAGGTATTAGGGATCAATACAGTTAACATAGTAACCACACACAATCATTACATCAAATCAGTGATGTCGTGATAACACCAATACTGAACGGTCATCATTATTAACAGCAATACAGTAAGACCATGAGACCATTGAGTAACACAATACCAGCTGTACCATAAGGACATAAGAGACTGGGTTTTTTTTTCTGAAGATCGGTGTGGATGAAATAATTGACAAGGTTCAATGTTAATTAATGAGCTTAGTATAAGGGGTAGAGGAGTGGTGAGAAAATTTACTTTTTCACATAAACATCTACGGTTCAGAAGAGAGATGCTAGAAATACTAGCACTTCCTACCTTGCAGTTTGGTCTCAGCGTTGGTTCTATAGATCCCCCCGTGATGTGCGATGGTACGAGCTGCCTCTAGGTGGTACATGACCACGTCTACTCCCACCTCTGCACTCTCCCAAGGCTCCAGCGCCTCCCCAAGAGCCATGCCCCGCTCCAATAAGGACAGGACGGGAATGATGTGAGGGAGGGATGTGTTGGACAGGGCGCTAGACTCTGTGAGCAAATGAGAGTTTTGAGTTCAGACTTGTAAATAAATACACTTGCACATTTTAGCATGAAACACATGCAAACACATACCAACCATGTAAACTAGGATCTCACCTTTGCCATCATTCATATTCTTCATGAAAGGTTTGAGTTTCTTCTCATATAGAATAGCGCCCTCTGTGTGTCTCTGGCGTAATGTCACCCACGTCTGCTCCAGACGGGAAATCTGAAGTAATGAGTGATACAACAAAAGTTTTAAGAATGCATTTGAAATTGTTTTTTGATGGAAACCTTTTGAGTTTTTCTGCTAATGACTTTTATCTGTGTCTCTCTTACTTGTGGCAGCTCCAGGGCTCTCATCACTGCAGCAAAGCCAAACATGTTGCCCAGGCTGCTTTTCAACTCTGCTGCCAATTGGATGGTCTTGTGGAGCAGGGCCGCCCTCTCCTCTGTGCTTCCTGTACAGCCTAGCAGGTCCACTGCCATCATGATCGACATGGTGTTGAACCTGAGAAAAGAAGAATGTGCTATTCAATAAAACTAAAATAAAAAAAGTTAATTATTGCTGTTGATAGGGAAGCAGAGGATGTTGAGCCTAATTTGAAAGCCACTCTGAAAATTCACACTGTGGCAGATTGTGTATTATGTGAGTGACTGATTATTTCAAGTACTCTGCTGAATAGTACAAAAAGTTTATTGGGAGACTCAAGCAAAGTTAAGGAAGAGCAATGCACAGTTTGATGCCTCACATTTAGATTTCATCAAGTTTGCTTTCAGTAACAGGCTGTTACATTGATTCAGAAATAATTATTATGTTGTATAACCAGCCATATCAAAGGAGAGGGCAAAAAAAAAAAAAAAAAAAAGAGGTGGAGCAGAAGATGAGTAGAGAGGATGAGAGATTCGGAGGGTGACGATCAGAACAGAAGAGCACAGATAAATCAATAGCTGAATTAATTAAGGGGTTCGTGAGCGTTGTATAAAGGAAGACAGTGGAAAAAATGTTGTGTGTACCTCTCCAGTAGGTCAAGTCTTAGCTGGTGTCCATGTGGTAGTGTCAGTAACTCCAACCCTGAGGACACTCCCATCATCCTTTGCATGTCTGAGGTTACGCCTAATATTCTAGCCACCTGTCCAAGAGTTTAAAAAAAAAAAAAAAAGATTAGCTGTATGTGTGCCATGTGTGTGCAGGTATTTGTTAGTGTGTGAATACGTTTGTGTGTTGACATTTCTGTGTGCCTACATGCTTGCCCATTGGTGTTTACATTCATGCATTTACTGCATGTGATTATGCAAGTCAGTATGTGTGCACGCGTGTGTGCTTGCATGTGAACTGCATACATTTGTGTGTGTGTGTGTGT
>LKNJ01002941.1:19311-99730 GCA_002120245.1 Maccullochella peelii | reverse complement strand
AGAACTTGCACAATTGGTGGCTGACTAAATACTTTTTTGCCCCACTGTACTTCCCTCAACTATGCTACAGACAGAACAAGGCAATAATTTCAATACATGTGCAGTCCATGCTTATTTACATTATAATATTCCTCAAAATCAATGCAATCCATACAAAGTGCTTTGTTAAAATCCATTCCTAAATAACTATTTAACAATGTGGACAGTAAGTGTCCCGTATGGCAGCTGGTATTCAGTAACCACTGAAAAGCTACAGGTGCTTTAAAGATGTTTGTCAGACACTCGGTCTAGTTTGATGTTTGAAACACCTCGGAGCTGCACTAGAGAGATTGTTATCAGGCCTTTAAAATAATGTCACTTGGCCCTCTGGCTAGTTTGTATAGAGTTGATGGGGATCTTCCTGGACTGCATTGTCTTTTTAGCAGGCTCTTTTTTTGAAGGGTCTTTTGCATTGGCAGAGGACTGGGTGGTCGTTTCTGCTCCAGAAAGCTTGGACTTTGTGGAGGGCAGCAGAGACGCCTTAGAGGACTCCTTGTCTTTGGCTGTGGTCACATTAGTCTGGGCCTCTGAGGCCACATTCTGGGCTTTCTTGCTCGCTCCGTGTGGGATTCCTTCTCTAGCTGCATCCCCACCACCATCCTCTGGACTTCCTTTAGCCTCTCCCACCCCTGCTTTTCCACCATCAGCTGACTTACGAGTCTCCTTGGGCCTCAGAGCAGTTTTGAAGAAGGATAAACCTTTGTCCTCTGTCTTACTGTTCGTTTGAGGTCGCCTTGATGGTGGGGTTGCCTTTGCAGAGGAAACACCCACACTCGAAGATCGAAGACTAGTTATGGAAGAGCTACTGCTTGAGCTTCGGCCCACTGCCCTGTTCTCCACAGCACAGCCTGGCCTGCCCTCCGCTCTACTGGCAGCACCTGACCTGGAGGGAGGACCTCCTGGGTTAACCTTTCTCTCTGGGACTGCATTAGTCCGTGAGGATTCACGGCTAGTGCTCCTGTCTGCTGCTCTAGTCCTACCTGAGGCTGAGCTTTTCTCGCCTCCCCCTCTGGGTGATGTCCTCCTCTGAGGGTGTGAGCTTTGTAATCCTGGAGAACCATTCTTCCTCTGTTGCACAGAGTCAGGATGTAATGCCTCAGGGGTTTGGGCTGACCCTTTCTTGGAGGGGGTTGCTGTTCTCGAGGAACCGGCCTTGCTAGTTTTAGGTGGTCCATCACTTTTGTCCTTGGGGTTTGATGCCGATGCTGCACCCTTGGTCTGCGTTCGAGACGGTAACTTGTCCATGGCTGGGGATGCAGGAGATAGAGAGCTGGATGACGTTGAGGAGGTGGTAGGACGCTTCTTAGGACTCCTTTCACTCTCTATCCCGGTCTTTGCTGAGGTCCTTTTAACACCAGCGCTATCTGCAGACCCATTTCTTTGTTTCGGCTCCTTGGCAGCTGCCCCGTGTCGAGGACTGACCTGTTCAGCGGCAGTGGCTACATTGTTGTTATCCCCAGCCTGGATTGAGCTCCTCTGCTCTGCCTGTGCCACAGACTTGGAGTGAACCTGCTCTATCAGCCTCTTACTGCCTGGATTACTATCCAAAGCTGGAAGGGCCGACTTGCCCCCTGACAGTTTCTCTGGCTTAGGTGACCCAGTGAAGCAGGAGGTTGACAGCTTGTTGTCAACCACCTCTCCTATCCTCTCCAGTGTCGGGGAGGAGGAGTGGGATTCTAGAGAGAAGCGTGATGGAGAGTTGGAACGGAGTTGGAGCTTAGCGGAGTGGGACCAGGATGGTTTAGTGCCATTTTCACTGAGCACCAGTGGGCTGGCAATGGATGATCTTGAGGAGAATGTTTGTCTTTGCATGCCCCTTACTGCTGGCCGGCTCGATAAGCCTACATGGTAGAAAGATACAAAACAATATAAGATTCTTTAAGAAAAGATTCATATTTGTCACCTTTAAAGCATTGACGACAAGTCAGAAATTGTGTGCATTTGGACGAGTCTCTCACCATCATCCTCGCTCCGTTCACCAGCAAACTCTGCTGACTCAGAGAGGGAGGCCAATGAGGTGCGTCTGGAGGAACCAGATGAGGCTTGACTAGGTGGACGGCTACCCATCAGCCTGCTAATCCAGTGCTCACACAAAGAGGAACTGGTGGATCCTAAAGACCCAAACAGGCAGTGGTTGAACATGGACAATATAATATATTTAAACATGTATATGAGAGATTGTACAAGCTAATATCAATACTTTGATTATTTACCTCCCACAGAACTGTTGGCAGACCAAGATGGAATTGTGGCACGTCGTTGATAAAACAAGATGTAACCAGTTTGCTTGCAGACCTCATCTTCAGATATGGGCTGAACATCGCTGTCATCAAAGCAATACCACTGTCCATCAATGGAGTTCTTACAGTGAGCTTCAAGACACAACACAATAAATTATTATAAATATGGTGAAGAAAATCAGCTAAAACAACAACAACCATAAGCCATTGGTTATTGGTTGTTGATGCTGCTCCGTTACCTGTGTAATGTCCTCCCTGCATGGTCCCATGATGGTTACATACTGCGTACAGGTCATAAAGGTAGTCCTCTGGATCACGGCCCATCCCATAAGGGCGTCTCCATGGGGACCAGTGGGAGGGGAGACTCCAGCTGCTCTGGCTCCTCTTCACCATATGGGGTGCCATGTCCATGCCTGTGAGCGGGAACTTCACCATGTTCTGCATCTTCATACGTCGATCCCCATCCTGAAGATGCAACATATTTACTCTCACTCTCTTGTATTTGTATTTCTTTTACACCTTCATTTACAAGACTGTCTACATCAGTACCTGTCTGAAGCGTTTCAGGTGAAGTATGAGGATGTCTGGCAGGGTCCACAGACTGAGCTTGATGCTGCCCTGCTGGAGCTGCTTACAGTGTGGACATCGCCACGCATCATCAGGAGCGAGCTGAAATTAATGTGGAAAAATAAATTGGTTATTAAAGAGTAACTAAAGTCTAGCTCACGTTTTGTATGTTTTTTTGTACACTAAAGGCATGAATTGATGCCAAAAAAAAGTGTAATAGTACTGCCATCTAGTGTTTATAATTTTGACTTGTCTGCCCACACCAACCCCACCCCAAGTCTGGTACCTTGGCATCACCTCTGAGACCAAAGGACAGAAACATAATCCAACAACATATTTTCCACAATTCACCCTTACTCAATCGAACCAGCATTTTTAAAACTCTGTATCAGGGGGAGAAAGGCTGAAACTGTCAATGAATGTTAGCATGCAGCAAAGAATAAAACATGTAGCCTACGTGATACGTGATACGATGTCTCAGCCTACCTGTTCCTCTTTGGTGTACAGCTGAAAGCACTGGGCAAGTGAGCAGGTCTGAGGCTGCAGGTGCTGCTCCTTTACTTGACGCACACTTTCAGCATCTGGGATGTATTCATCCTCAGTTCTTTTGAACAGACTGCGGGCATAACATGGCACGAGTCACAGAGGGATCACACAGAACTTCAAAAGACATTTACTATATGTATAAGTGCTAAAACACACAGCTTTGAAAGGAAACATCACACATCTGCCCTGGGCTTAATACAGTGCGTGTGTGTGCCAGATCTCACTTACTAGTCTTTTGTCTCCTTGTCCCATTCAACGACAATTTTGACATGAGGTGGCCCTCCAGGACCGCAAGACTTGAATGCCCTGTTGATAATTAGATTAAGAGAACACATTACATTTTTCATTGTAGTCATTTAACTGATACTCATATGCAGAAATATAACAGCACAGAATGATGAGAGGCTACACTAGAGTAAGTTTCAACTGATGCTACCGGAAGCCACTACTATGAATGTAAGTATTTATCTGCTTGACTCAACATGTTTGACTTTGATGATGACCATGTTTTCTGAAATTGCACATTGGATTTTAAATGGTCTTTATAAGCCTTGGGGTCATAAAGCCTACTAAGATACAATAAATGGAAATTTTAATTTAAAGTTCTGGCAAACCAAACAAGCACTATACTAAGACAAACTTCAACTTAAATAAGGTTGAGGGTGTTTGTTTTTGCATGTGGCAGCAGAGAAGCAAATGTCATTTTTTTTCTCATTCCCCTCATTTTAAAAAATCCATGCAAAAACCGCAGAAAGAAAATCTATAAAACCAGAGAAGCTATTATACATCTCAGGAGATATTTTAACATCAATACCACTGAAGAGTCGGCCTACATACTGTAGCTCTTCAATCAACTTCAAGTGGATTGAACACGCTGCAGAGTTTATACGACTATTCAAGTGATGTAACACTCCCCCCTGGTGGTGATAAGTGACATTACCTCTCCACAGAGGGATGGCAGAGTGGCTGCTCCTCCTGAGGCAAGAGATATGTGATTCCAACCACTCCTACCACACGCAAAGTGAAGGGCCCTACCTACAGACCATCAGGGATAAGACATTAAAGAACAGAACACATGAACGTAATTAAAAGATTATTAAAATCAGAGGGTCTGTGTGAGTATGCACCTGCACAAAGACTCCAGGGCGCAAAAGATGCCGCATCTTCTCCAAGATCTCTTTCTGAAGTATATCCCATGTCACTGTACGCTCCAAATACAGAATAAATGGATTACCAAACCTGCAGGAATTACAAAAACAAAAACAGTTTGATCTGCATCAGTTTTAAATATTTGTTTGGGATAATGATTTGAACCTTTACAAGTGTTGTTCAATACCTGCGTCCCTGCTGTCCAGCGCAGGCTCTGTTACACACTAACAGGACAATCTTCTCAGCCTGCTCACTATTCTTATTGGGACTCTGAGGTGGGGTTGTAGGCTCTTGTATTTGTGTGGATATTCTATTATTATCTGTGCCATACTTTAGGTTGTTCTGGTTGAGATTGGCATGTGGGCTCCCTGTAATAAACACACAAAACGTAAAGTTACAAACTTTGGAAATTTTAAAGAATGATACACTTTTAAGCTTCTTCAAAAATCAATCCAACATGCTGGGTCAGTGTGTGTAGCAGCTTCATTCTCCAATATAAGTCCATCTCTAATCTAATCTCGACTCCTACTGGCTTAATAAGACAAAGAGCTAAACTAATTTATGGGGAACAAACAGGATGTTGTACCGCCTCGCTTGGAGCGGATCTGCTCTGGTCTGAATAGCTCAGGTGTCTCAAAGGCAAAGATGGAGTCACTCTCCTGAATGATCTCAAGGTCGTCGTCATCATCGCAGAAGGAGCGATGAAAGCCGTCATAGTACATTTCAGTGAGGACAATCTGAGCAGGGGAACAAAAGCAGGGTGTGGTTAGAATTTGGATTAATTCAATTGATCAAAATGAGTGAAAAATAAAATCTACCAGGTAGTAAAAAAAAAAAAGGGGGGTGATTCCAAAAATCAAAAGAGGCTTTATATTCTGAAATACAGTCAATGCATATAGATATTTATAAAGCACTGATGATACTACAACAACAGAGATAATCCTTGTCTTCCACTATTTGATAAATACAAACTTAACTACCAAATTCTCTCATGGCTCACTGGAAACACTCGTTCACCATCCAGTTTCCTCAAAGTAGCACACACTCTATTTAATCCTCTTAATTTTGATACATTAATGGCCTTGAAAAGGGAAGTTTCTAATAAGACATCACCTGTTGGGCAGGGATTTTGGTCTCTTGAGCCACAGCTTGTCTCAGCCTGGAGACGGTGCCAGAAAGAGGCACCGCCACCCCGACTCTCATACAGTGGGAGCACTTTCCTTGGTACACCACTGTCACATACAGGGGCCTGCAACACAGAAAGACTGGAATTAATTGGCGGTTTCATAACAATGGCTGGACTGATGTTTCAAAGACAGACAGCATCTTCTAATTTTAGCTTTCTTCTGTCAGATCTTTCATAGTGTTTGTCTGGGCTGGGTTTGACACTCCTTTTAATGCTGGGTTCAGACTGGATCTTGTCTCATTGCATTTTTGGATACAGGGACTTTTTTTGTCCGATAGATATTGTCTTACTGAGAAACCAGATGCAGAGTCACCTTACCGTGTGTGAGGTACCGGGATTGGCAGTGAGATGCAGAGGAAAGGATCAAAGGTGTTGCTCTGTTTCTGGCAGTGAGGGCAAGTCAGGGATGACCTACACAGAGACATGATGAGAATAATAAAATGCAGCTGGAATATTGTTAGTGGATCATTTTATAAGGGAATAGTAAAATATGCTTATTCACTCTCTTGCTGAGAGTTAGATGAGAAGAATGATACCACTCTCATACACTACAATAAATTTGAGCAGCAGGTTAGCTCAAGCATAAAGACTGGAAACAGAGGGAAACAGCTAGCCTGGCTCTGTCCAAACTTAATCCCTCTACCAGCAACTTTTTAAAGCTCACTTAGTTTTGTAGCACTGTAGTTTTACAGGGGTTACAAGGGCTGGCAAACTCACGGTGACAACAAGACTCCAAGCAGTCTGCCACACAACCCCCTTAAGACCACATCCTGTTGTTTTTACACTGTGGTTTTTTGTACATATTAAACAGACAGTATATATATGTGTTAGTGACCTTTAGAGGTGCTGAAAGGTGGATTTTGTTACTTTTGGACAAAGCCAGGCTAGCTGTTTCCCCCCACTTCCAGTCTTTGTGCTAAGCTAAGCTAACTGGCTACTGGATGTAGCTTCTATTTACCATGCAGACATGAGAGTGGTATCGATCTTCTCATAAATCTCGGCAACACAGCGAAAAAGGCATATATACCAAAATGTCAAACTATTACTTTGAAATTGGATGAAAAACCATCCACTTCCAGTAGTAGGGTAGTCACAATAATGATCTGTATGGTGTTAAGTTTGTTGTAAAGCTCATAGGTGCATATAAAGATGTAATATTATTGGTGCATCATTTAAAACATCAGTGCTATATATTACTGTAATGAAAAAAGTACAGGAGTTAGACAAAATAGAGGACTTCATATCCCTGAAGTTTAAACTTGTGATCACTGTTTCTTTTTGTCAATACGATCACTTCAAGTTCTGTACTCTGAAGAAGGCCGTTGGATATGGTCAAAGGTTCTGGCAAAAGCTAGTAAGTGAACCTTGAGTTTAGAGTATTTGACCACAAAGTTGAGTTTTATGTTTTCAGCATATGTTGTCAGAATTTTCCAGACAGTTGCCCTTGAGATAGAAGGATGCAGGATGTTATGGGCTTTGTTTTATTTCTTTATTACTTCTGAATGTTCCTCAATGAGTTTCAGATAGTTAATATTAATGTGAGCTGGTAGTAAATCGATATTTACATTTGGTATTAACAGCTTATACAACCAGCAATTGAAAATTTCACCTGTATTGTGCCTGAAACAACTCCTGTACAAAAGAGCCAGGTGCTGGTAGTGGAGATCCTTCAGGGGCATTTTCCTCTTCTACAGGAGGCTGGAAAAACAAGATAGACACTGAACAATTATTTGGCAAACAAGTACAATATAATGCATGTCAAACAACAGCAGTAATCACCAGTAGTACAGTTCATAGTATCGCAATGTCAGTTTATTACAATATTGATCAGTTGGGCAACATTCAAGACATTGCTCAGATATTCACATTATGCTGGTCTGTAGCTGAATATAGAGTACTCTGTACTACAATTGTAACATCTAACTGTGTTGTAAGCAGCCGTTTACCTTCCTGGGGGGTCTGATGTCAGGGTGGATGATATGGTTGAGGTCTTCATGAACTCTATCCAGCAACCAAAGGAGGAATTCCTGGGCATCGTGCTGGGAGTTTCCCTTGAACTGCAGGGCGCTCTTTGACACCACATTCTGCAGCAGACAACAGCAGGACAAACAAATGATGGTTTAAGTGAACTGCTCCTAAAACAGAAATTATATTGTAATGAAATGAGTACCATTTGTTTTCTGTTTTTTCACATCATTGCCTCATCATAAAATATTCAGTACGTTTGACCAGGATGATGATCAGCACAGTCCTAAAGGTCAGCAGAGGTGTGGGTAACGGTGAGACGCGGGCGTGGAGAAGCTTTTAAAAACCAGGACACAGGCTGAAAATCGACAGCTTAACCTCACTGACTATTAGCTATTGGAGATGACAACAGTGTGTACTCTACAGAGCCACCCAGCTACAGAGCGGGCAACTATAAAGTCACCTCTACTGACTATGAAATGTCACACACGGTCAAAGGCATGAGGGGACTGTGCACTGTGTGCCTTCCCAGCCTGTCCCGAGGGACATTCTTCCTTGTTTTGAAGGCGTTACCAAGGCAGCATCAGCATTTTGTACAAATAAAAAGCTAGCCTTCCTTCTCAGACGTTATCTTTAAGTAAAGGTCTGTTGATGACAGTAGATCTCAAGCTAGCCTTAGTAGACGCCACTGATTGTGAGAGAATTTTAAGGCAAAAACAATTTAGAGATTTAGACGGTGGGTGAAATGCAGACTTAATATTAATGATGCATTGTTTTAAATATCTGTATCTCTTTTAAACAGCAGCACACCATGACAGAAATAGTGTGTCCCATGATTTGTCATGCTGTATGTTCCTCTCAAGGTTTTGGTGAATAAAGGAAAAGTGTCCAAAAATGGGTCCGATGCTTTGTGTAAAAGTAATCAATGTAAGTGACAAAACACTGATGATGCTCCGCTCCATTTAGCGTCAATGAACTCAGTTGCAAGTCATCTAATGGAGAGTATTGGAAATAACAGGGTCAGCTAAGAAACCACTGTGGCAAAATAAATGATTAATCATTCCCAACAACAGCTTCTATGTTATTACACATTTACTACTGTCAGTAGCTCATGTATTCATCACACTGTGTTCGCAATAAGTTAAAACTGATTTACGGTTTGTAACTGTCTTACCAGTAAAGACAGTAACTAGATCAGAGTATCTATACTGAAAACATGGGTAATTTAGTTTACGCTGTTTTCAAGTCTGAGGCAGCTGAAGCTTCTCTGGAAGCTATTGTTTATATCTGTGTGTTTCTGTGTTGTACTGGCTGTCAAATCTCCGTCTGGGAAAATAAATCTAATCAATCGGTATCCAAGTTACTTACTTTCTTCATTTAAGATTGTTAAGTATCCATGAAAATGAAACTGTTTTATAGTTAATACACTTTACTGTATAAAACATTTTTAAAAAACTGTGTTTTGGCTCAACAACCTGGGTAGGGATACTTAAATTCAAAGATGTGGCAAGGGGTACAATGTCACACATTCACATTAAGGAAATATATCATTACCACAATGAAATCACCTGACAGAGAAAATATGTCCCTTTCCTACAGTGGATCTTTTGAGAAATAAGAAGAAGATGATGAAGACGTTGCTAACTTGCCCTCCAAAACATAACAAACTGATTATTCTCTTCAAATTATTCCTTTCAAATCTGTGATCACATGATTTACACATGATTTATTTTATGAATGGGTACCGCAAGGCATGGATAGTATAAAGCATTAAATTAATTAATAAAAAACTAATGGCTTGAAGTTTCTCATTTACTATCCCTACATCAAGTCTAATCATTTTTCTGTTACCTTGGTTACAGACCACCATTTGTTGGATTTGTTTCACCATCAATCACATTGTCTATCGCTTTTCACAAATGGTGAACGTCTCTTGTAATCATCTATAACAGTTTGTGGGCTCTTGGGCAGTTTGGATGGTGTACAACAATATAATCCTCAAACCAATGGCTTCTGGGAGAAAATGAACACTGAGACACGGTGGATAATTCACCACTGTGTTATTATCATCAATATGTCTTCCTAATGATCTTTAAGTGCTCTCAGTTTAGGCTTTGATTGTGGTCTGAGGCAAGAGGCACAAAACTGTCACATGCGCATGCTGAGCTGTAATGTACACTTACCACAAAAATAGCATGTTTCGCTAAAGTTCAATTAGCTGCATTCAATGTTGTTGCCAAAATGATTAACAATAGCATTAGAATAAAACTAACAAAAAAAAAGATGAATCATCATCAGCTATTGGATATACTGACATGATTCCTAGTTTATCACAAATTAGATACTAACTTTACTAACTTTAACTGACAATTATTCTTCATCAAAGTGCCTGCAATGTGGGTCCGCACTTAATATTTATACTGAGTTAAACATGTCCAAGGCCTCTCACTCTGAAGAGAATAATCTATATCTAATCAGAGAGTTTGTACTCTGGCTGGCAACCAAGGTAGAAAAAAAAATGGACAGAAATAGTAACACTGTCAAGAATAAGCAAAGTGTTGTATGGCCCTGTTCAGTTTAGTTCCTGTCTATTATGTATTTTGAGCTTTTGAAAGAGGAAAATAGGTTATCAGACAGAAAAAGGCACACGAAATAAAGTATCCCTGTTTCGCGAAAGAACAAAGCTTTGTGATTGTGACAGGCAAACTTTTCAGCGCTGGGATAAAGGTTTATGAGGTGAGACGATGAAAAAGCAGACAAGGCTGTAAGTGTGGGACAGACAATAAAGCAGTTCAAAAAATGAATTTTATGTGAATCAGATGAAGTTATTACAGCTCAGATCTAGGACGCAACACTCAGCTGACCAGCTAAAACAGACTTTTAAAGAAAGGAGTGTTAGTCTAGGAACACAGACTTCGCCTGTTTCATTTGGATTTATTATCCTATAAAAAGGCTGATTGTAAACGCAAATATTACATAAACTGTAATCATAAGTGTGAGCTGTGCTGGCTGTGGTATGGAATCTGACTCTTGATCAAAGACAGAACCTTGTTTTTTCATGTATAACATATGAAATGAAACAATCATTTTTGCATTAGAGAACAGACTAAACACTACTGCAACATGAGGGATACTGCTCCACAGGCTTGTTGACATTCAGGGCCTGTACCTAATCACTGCATCTGAACCTGTCTGCAATTATCCTGACAAATTAAGGAATTTCATGATATTGGATAGGCTCCAAAATTCATATTTTTAGACTGACCAGTGGGAACAAAGCATCTGCATTTGGTGTTATAGATGTCAATACCGACAGAACAAAGGAAAAAGTAGGATTGTGAAACATAGTTCACTGAGGTGCTACATTTGTCATGTATTATCCTTTGTGGTAATACACAAAAGGCACAAACTGGAGCTGAGGTGCTACTGGTTATCCAATAAGGCCACCTCTAACTATCTTAACCCTCCTGACTTTACTTTACCTTTAAGAATTAGACTTAAAATGCTATTAACTTGAGAGGATCATATCCTCACCTGACATTTCAGTTTGTTACAGGTTCCTCTGTGAGTAATAAAATAGATCAGGGCCACTGATGGTATCTGGAAACGTCTGGACCTAATTTGGGTCAATATGCACTAAAACGCCAGTACATAGGAACATAGTGTATCTTTTTCGTAGTTGTTGTATTAGCCTAATTGTACTTTTGAACCAAATGTATCAAATACAGTTCTTAAGACTCACAGTCAGGACCCCTGCATGGTGCACAGCCTACCTTGAAGTCTCTGCTGTGCTGAGGTGTGTACTCGAAGGTCCACAGAGCCCGAACCAGACCGGACAGCTGCTCAGTCACCTCTCCTGCCTCCTGCTGCTGGCTCCCCTTCTTCTGCACCAGCACCCCGTTAGACTTGGCCTTGTCGCTGCTGCTGCTGGTCGTCTCTCCCCCTTTGAACTGCTCCAGAGCCAGGTACTCAGCAAAGAGCTCCGTGTTGCTCAGGCACTGCAAGATAGCGTTCATGAAGCAGGTGTTGCCGTGGTTCTTGAGTCCGGCGACACCCGGCACCTTGTCCCCGAAGGGGAAACCCCCGCAGTCGCTGTCGTCTGACTGCACTGACCCCCCGGTGGTGGTCGGGATCAAAGTTGCGTCGTCCTTCTCATCCTCGGCGGCCTGCTCGTCGGTGCCGAAATGAGACAGAGTCGACAGAGTCCGGAGAACTCTGTTCATAAAGCTCCCCACGGAGCGGACCGAGCTCCTCCGGAAGAGTTTTTTACTGAAGGATTTCTTCTCCTTGTTACTGACAACTTTCGACATGGTGATGGCTTTTCCCCGCTTTTTACGCTTCAGCTCCAGAAAGGGCCCCCTTTTTCAGAGCATCTCCTCATTCCCATGCAGCGACGGCTCCTCCACTTTATGTTGTTTTACACAAGGCCTGAGCATATTTCACAGAAACATAAAGGCCTGGCAGTTCTGGGGATCATATCATATGGAGACAGCAGAGTAGCATCAAATCGGCCCACTTGCAACACTGCGTCGGATTGCATAAACAGCCTCCGTGGAGAGCCGCTATCGGGGCGCTTTACAGGAACGCTCGGGGTAGTCCCGCACCAGCCAGCAGCCACCATCTCTAGCGGTCGCTCCGGTGACATAACATCACCCGTGTCATTGTTTACACACAAAAACAAGGCGCTGCGGTTCAGTATCCGTGGACACAGTGTCCGTCAGACATTACATCAAAATCAGCCTTTCACAATTAGGCAGAGGGTGGCGGGATTCCTCATCATTTATTAAACACACCGCAGCTCCACCCATTAAAGGTATTTCTTCACCTCTGGTCGTCAGATCCACGGTGGTGTAGACGGCTCGGTGATATTTAGGCTACCCAGTGGATGTCTTCCCTAAATCGCCTCCACAGTGGGCGCGCTGCAGGAGCTCTGCCAAACCGAGGGACACCCGGACCGGAGAGGCACAGCCCGCCGCTCCCTCGCGTTTGGCCGCTGCGGAGCATCTCTTTGTGTTCCAGATGTGAAAAGGTACACGTTTCGGTGTCCCCATCCGAAAGGTTGTTTTTTTCCCAATACTTGTGTCACTCTTCGTGAGCCTTAATTCCTCCTCTGGATGGGATTCATGGCGAGGCCGCTTCTCCAGTCTGCATCATCATCTGTAGCAGGCACAGATACTGCAGGCAGGGCGGTAACGGCTGACGTCAGGGCCAAACACTGGTCCATGTTGGAGGACAGCAGGTACAGCGGCATGTGATGCTGGATGATGCTCCATGCCCGTCTCCGGACAGCATGGACACCGATGAGCGCCTCTAGAGTTTAATTTTATTTTTGTAAATGTCTTGTTAGTCATTATAAATTGCTCTCTATTTCTGTCCCCAGAAATGTATGTAAAATATGAGCACGTGACAAACTTCAAATAAGGGCTGCAACTTATTCTCAGTTTCACTATCTTTAAATCTGTTGCTAATTTATAGACCTACATTTGATCGCTTTAGGACTCCAACTAACGATTATTTTCATTATCAATTAATCTGCTGATTATTTTATTGACTAATCATTCGGCCTATAACATGTCAGAAAATGGTGAAAAACGCCCATCACTATTCTAACTAAAGCGGAATGTGACATCTTCAAATTGTTGTAGTCTGACCAAAAGTCTAAAATCCAAAGATATTGAATCTAATATCACAACGACAAAGAAATGCGAAAAATCTTTATATTTGAACAGCTGGAACTAGGTAATGTTTGGCATTGATGCTTGAAAAATGTACATTGACTCATCGTTTAAGCACTAATTTAATTAATCTTGTAGTCTAAAATAGTGAAAAAAAAGCCCATCATGGTTTCCCAATCAATATAAGATTTTAAGAATTTAACCAAAAATCTTCAAAGGCTCATGGTGCCACTCCTCTCACTCAGCATGTATTCCCCCGACAGTTGACTGTGACAGACGTGCCCATTTTCATGACTTGGGGGTGCAAATACATTCAGCATCAGTTAAGAATAAAAATTTTTTTTTAAAAAGGCTAAAATGCTGCACTTTTAAGGACACACAGACAGTTCAACCAATGTGGGATTATGAAAGAAGGAGTTAGCAGGGAAAGCCATACATTTATTAAACTAGATTGATTACATTACAAACTCATTCATCCCCCTGCTTTATTTAGTGAATCAACAAAAAAGTAGGTCCATTTTAGTGTTGATGTCAGTGTTTTATGTACAGATTTTCACAAAACTGCATGAAAAAATGTCCACGTGGAGACTATCCATATTATTTGTCCAGTCCCTACTACAATATATGTATATGTAATATATACTTCTAGTCAACTGCTGAATGTGAAGCTCAGTTAACAGAAAACAATACAGCTTGTATCAGAAATATTACCTTAATAGAATTTAATATCATAGAAGAATTATATTAGTATGACAAACAATTAACAACAAATATATCGGTCATATAGATTTCAAACACTCTCACACACCCCCTGATGGACATTTTGTTACTTCCTTAGATGCTTCAGCAACTTAAAAATGCAGAAATTGAAGATGTATGGTCAAGACACTTTCACCTTTTGGCTTGGCTTGAAGGCATTATCACCGGTGAGACATCATTCAAAGTCACACTTAGTTCAACATTAATCAGTATTAAAAAAAGTCTGAACCACCCTGATTTCAATCTCTTAACATTCCCATAAAGCCTATTTGGACAGGACTATAATCCTAACATGCTGCAGCCTCAAATTTGAGGATTAAGGGGCTGTAACATGTAAACCAACTACTATTGATATCACATTCTTCTTCACTTTGTCAACAACCTGGGAATGGGTCAAACATGCCTGGGAGTCCCCAGTGCCGCTCTGAGAGCCACTATACCTACAGAGTCTATCTTCCTCTCCCTTGTGGTCAGTAGTCGATGCACCGGAGGGCAGAGATGGTGGAGACCAGTCGACGGGGCAGCAGTTTGGCGGTCTGTCTGTAGTCTTCTGGTTTGGCCCTCAGCAGGGTGACGATGTGCTGCAGGGTGCGGGAGGGCTGCAGGCCCAGAGCGTCCATCACATTGCTCAGATAGTCTGTGGACCAGGAACAGGAGTCATCACCCCAAATGATAGGATACACATTAACTTAACTTAATAAGGAATTGCTAACTACATGTGCCCGTCCGGCACTCTGGTTACTGTACCGATATCTGTGGCCAGCTGTTTGGTGGAATGGGTGCTCAGCTGGGGAATGAGCAGGATGGCATCACAGTAGGTCTGCATGGTTGCCCGAGCAATGGAGCCCAGCCAGTAGTCTGCTGTGTTGTCCAGCTCGGGAAGGTCATCGCCTGAGAGAGAAGGAAATTGATGTTTCAGAAGTGAGTGCAGTCCCATGACACATTTGTGCTGATAACAATTTGACGTCTGAGCTCTTCATGATAGATCAGTTGTCTTAGAGAAAACAGTACTGTTGGGCCACTTTTGTCATGTTACTCTGTATCTCTGGCTGCATTCTTCTGCTCCAATCACTATTTGCTCTACATATACCAAAAACAGATTTAACTCTACATCACACTATCTTTCCTTTCTGTTTTAATGCTGCGAATATTGAGGACCATAGTAAAATCAATGGACACAAAGAAATGAGAAAGTGAAGAGGTTTCAAGCTTAAGAAATATACAGGAAGGGTTAGTGGAAAGTAAGCAAGCAGAACTAGTTAAATAAAGAGAAAAAGGGGAACCGAGAAGAAAAAACAAATATCATGTGGGGCATTAGATTGAGAAGAGAATCTGGGTTGTTTGCCAGAAACCTTGCTCTGGAGGGAAAGGCAGTTTCCCAGCATGCAGGGCCATCTCTAGTGCTGGGTCCTCCTGAGTAACAAATGGCTCCAAGTGGAGAGGCAGAGACATCAGGTACTGCCCGATCTGGAAGGGAAAGACAGACATCTAATTTGATATATCTGGTGTCTGGGAGCTGCAGTATAATATTTAGTGTGCTCCTTTTATATGTGAATATGTACAAAAAAACCACTAGTTTGACATTTTATGAGGCAACTCCTGTCGTCTTCTGTAATGATCTGCACTGCACATTTTAATCATATCAATTACGATTATTTTAACTGAGTGTCTCGACGTACATTCAAGTCAAACCTGACTAACATTTGTAATGTATTCTTGCGGTGACAGGCTGAAAGTAGGCAGGTCCTCTGTGTAGCTCTCTCCAAAACCAGGTTCCCCTTGTCTCTGAACACAAACAAGGGGCACGAATCAAATAGTAGATTGATGATGATGAGATTAAAATAGACACAGTGCATCCAACACTCAAATGCACACACACACACACACACACACACACACACACACACACACAGCCAATCCAAAAGCTCTCAGCAATGCACTCAAATCATGTCCATCAGCATTTCGAATCAAATTATCTAGAAACATGACACTTAATCACCTCCATCTTGGAGACGAGGCAGAGCTGGTGTTTGATCTGCAGGAAGACAGAGTCGAAGGCCAGCTGGTTGGCCTGCTGGTTGAGTCTGGTCAGAGCAGATCTGGGCTCTGCTAACAGGTTGGAGTTACCTGTGCCCTTCTCCTGCAAGAGGAGGGGGAAAGAGACGCATAAAAACAGCTGATTAACCAACTGATGACATGCAACAGTATAACAAGAGTAATTTCTCTTCATCAACAAAATCGTTTCACATTCCGACCCCATGCCCTGCTGTATACCTTTAGGGAGTAGAGGACTTCCATCAGGCTGTTGTATTCTGCCATGTTTCCCCTCTGAAGGTAGTTGTATTCCTGCCAGGGGTTCTTGGTGGCACTCTTCCTCTCTGTGGAGCTGGCCTCCTGGATGCCTGCCAAGCTGCGTGGGCTGTACGACTCAGACAAGTACTTACCTGCCGTGCCCAGGATCCTATGGGAAGGATTGATTGTATTCAGAGAACGCATGCAATTCCTTAAAATCTGACACTGTGCCTTGTTGACAGTTTCAAAGCGATGGGGGAACATTATGAAATATAAAGTATAAATATTTTCTTACTTGTTTGACAGCTGCTGCTCAAAGGCTCCACATTGTCTAAGTAATTCTCCACAAGTGGCAATAATCCTGCAAAACACAACATAAAACCCATACAGTATCAGAAACTGTATAATCAAATGACAATGAATAGTCTCAAATGTAAAAAAACATTAACCTGACAGAGTTCTGGAAGGCTGTCCAGTCCTCCTGGAAAAGAGATGAACTTGCAGTATCCTCCAGTTTACACTTCTTCCTGATTGACTGTAGTGTTGTGGAGAAGTCCGACACATACCTAGAAGAAAAAGCACAATTTTAAAGCCGGCTACATAAATCAGTTAAAGTAAGGCCCACATATACTAAAAAAATAGATAAATTATTTCAACAAAAAAAGCATAGGGGTTAGTACATAATATGTGGCTTATGAGGTTAAAATAGTATGTTGCTTATGACTGTTTGTGACAATAAAGGATCTTTACTTGGTGAAGAGGGCTTTGAGGGCTTTGAGGAGGCCACACACAGCCAGTCCGTCAGTCAGTTTGACACAGCGCTCCACAGCAGCGCTGGCCAGGCCAAACAACTTGCCAACAGAGTGGCTCAACTCTTCCACACAGTCAATTACCTCCCCATGTTCCTAAAGAGAGGACAGAATATGGAGAGTGTGAAACAAGAGGCGGCACAAACAGAATCAGAAAAAAATAACAGTTGTGGCAAGGTTTTAATAAATGTATTATCTTGTGTGTGTATGTGTGCATGGTGTCTAACCAAAGGTACAGCACTGATCTGGATAAGAAGATGAGCTTCCTCCAGATCTCCATACTGTAGTAGATAAGGTTTGTAGGGGTCATACAGCGCACAGACCAGCTCATTCACCTTCAGCAGATTATTCTCACCTGGGGAGAAAAACACAGACAGAACATAAGGACCCAAACTCCAGCCACATCTGCAGCCTCTACAGCCATGTCTATGCTGTGATGTCTATGCACAGACCCAGGTGTGGCAGCATGGCGGCCTCTAGGTTGTGTCCGAAGGTGGACGTGGTGTGATGGAGTTCCAGCAGGGTGTCGAGACGCTGTTCTTGGGCGGCCCGCTCCACGGCCGTGCTCAAGCACACAGGGATGGATGGGACCATGGCCCCCAGAGTTTGGATCAGCAACACTGTCACCACCTCATACGGGTTCTTGAACACCTGTTAGGTGTTACAGTATAGGTAATGTGCAAACAATTAAAAGAGCATTCTGACTGACAGTAGACTGCAAAAATTGCTTCCATTATTGCTATATAAATAAAGTTTATAATAAACTTACTACCTGTGATTTGGTACACTTTTCCTAACTGATCCTTATCCAGCCATTTCAAATAGTGTGTTAGCATTGTTGGACCTTGTCAGTGAAGTGCAGCTAGTTAAGTGTCTGTCTAAGTTGCTACTGTAGTGTGTCTCACCTGGCTGCTCCACTGTAGTTGAGAATGCCACGTGGAGAGCAAAGTGTCGTAAAACTCGGACAGCTGCTGATTCAGACCGAGCTCGCTCTGAGAGAGATCCTGCCACATGCTCACCAACTGGCCCTGGAGATGCCAAAACAGACATTCATTCACAAATGGACATTAGAGCATGCCTACACCAAACAGGTAACACATATCAGAATATGATTTTGAGATGTATTAATTATTAAGGTCAGGGAGAGGCCTGTAGCACCTACCTTGTGACACTTGTAGTAGTAGGCAAGGAGCTGTGGCATTCTATCTATCTCTGTGAAGACTTTAACAAACAGCTTGGCTTGGTCTGCAGAGAAACAACATGTAAACATAAGTCTACTTAGTATACACTGAAAGTGAACTGGAGTCAACAAAGATATGGACGTTGGAATAAAATTGGGAAATAAAAGCACTTCTCACAGGTTCTTACCTATAGACATGGAATTAAAGGTTGATACTATTTGTGGGCTGGCCAGGGCCTCCAGTCGGTTTTTCAGAGCCTCCAGGTGGACGCACTTTTCAGAGTAGTCCGGTGTGTCCACCAACATGGCCAGGCTGTTCTGCATGCTGGTCAGCTTGGAGGAGATTACTGCAAAGTCCTGGAAAAGGAAGAGAACATATTCAACATCAATGTCCACAAAATAATATCTTAATATTCTATCATCGGTTGATAAAACACCCTACTTACACTGTTACGTATCAGAAAGCCTAAATAGAACATTAAAATAAATCTGGTATGCAGAAACACATTACATGAAAAGGTTCAATTCCATTCTAATATTTTCATTTTGATGAACATTTATATGGCTGTGGGTCAGGATGAGTGGCAAAGGTTCACGATCACTAAGCAGCAAGCTGGACAAAAACTTAAGTGAAGTCCTGTGGCAATGTTTTTCACTATACCTGTGTTTTGAAAGTCTCCTCAATGTCTGCACTCAGTGTGCTCCATTTGTCTGCCTCCTGCAGAGCTTCAGCTGCCACCTGCATGCGGCCCTTCACTTGATCTATCTCCACCAGGACCTGGTGAATAGGAACCACACACTGTAAAAGTCATACCTAAGAAAGAACACCCTGCACATTATATATTATAGTGCTTATTATCAAAGAAACTCTTTCAATAACATAACATCAGGTAAACACTTTAAGAGTCAATGTAGATTTGTATCTTTGTTCTACATGCAATACGTTACTTGTGAACTGTGAATATATTTCAAGTATGCATATGTTATTTATGTAGTAAAGACATAGTGACTGAACTAATGCACACCTGCATAGACTGCACAGTGTCCTGCTCAAACTTCTTGATGTCCTCTTTGACCAGAACCATTTGCTCCTTGAGGAAGGAAGCCTCCTGTTTCAGAGCCTCCACATCTCGCAGCACCCTGGGCATATTTTGGAGGGCCTGATTGCTGCTCTCTACACACAGAAATACAGCAGTCGTACAGTTAATGAAGGACATTACAAGAAAAGTATAACTTTCAGAACATGATATCATAGTTGATGCCACTCTAAGAAGAAACTGCCAGCAGTTGTTACATGCAGTTCTCTTTTTTTATGGGTTTCAACAAAAGTAAAAAATACCAGCTTGCTGCTGCACCTTCTTGTCTTTACCTTAAACACTCAAATCCTTCTGGAAATTTTGTAAATAAAATTTTAAAGGAATGAATATCACAATTATATCTACAGCTGAGATTCTTTTACTGTCATCATCTGTCAAGTAAAGGCTGCACATTCACAGCTTCTCACTCACTAGTCAATGCATATTCAGCCAGTTTATTAGGTACACCAAGCGAGAACTAATGCATTCTAATACAACAGTCCTGCAATAAATCCTGCCTTCATGAAGGTTATAAAGTTCAATTTTTGTTGAAGCGGTTTTGGAGAGGTGTTGATTCAACTGTCAGGTGTTTCAATTATTTTGTCCACCCCATTTATATCAACGAGGGTAGGCTAAATAACAGAAACACCTCTCTGTATAATGCAGTACAGTTCAACAGCACCACAAACTACATCCTCCAAAATGATAATAAAGTTGAATCACCACCTCTCTAAAACAGTTTCAGCAAACATTATAACCTTCATTACGCAGGCCTGTGTGTAGACTGCATGTGGCAAAGCCCCACATAAACAAACCAGAGCATAAATGACACCAACGACACAAGTTTATGAGCTAATATGAGCTTGTATTGCATTATACTAAGAGGTGTTTCTAATATTTAACTCTCACTATGACGAATACAATGCAGTCAGTAGGTAGGAATTATTGCAGAGCTGTTGTTTGGGCTGCATGAGATTTAGCTAGGTGTGCCTCATAAACTGGCAACCGGGTGACAGCAAGCATCTTACAAACTGTTCACGTGGCGCTGACAGTGTGCAAAGCGCCAGTAGTTTACTTTAGCTACCTACCCTCGATGGAATTGTTGACTTCCTGGATGAACAGCTGCAGTTTCATCACCAGTGTGGCTGCGTGTGTGTCAGCCTTCCCCGGCGCGTCCTTCTGCACCACCTTGAAGGCACCGTTCACCCAGTCTTTCACATCAAAATCATCGTCCAGGAATTTGGAGAAATCCATTTGGCCTCTTCACACCTTAACTAGCGCACGATGCTGGTCGGTGTTCAGTCAATCTCTTCTGCTGCAGTGCAGTCTGTGTCATCGACCCATTGCTAACGATAGCTAGTTTTTCCCAAACAATGGCTTCGACACGAAAATAAAATAAATAGCCCAGGAAAATGAAATGATCATTACGACTAAATATAGTTCCAACAAGGCGACAGCTTCCTCCAGAGTTGTTTTTAAATGTCTACAGCTTTAAAGGAGAAAAGTAGAGACATATTTCTAAATATTTGATGCTGGTAGGTAGTTATACTACTGAACCTTGACAACAACTTCCTCTTTGTGCGTTCTATTTACCTTCCCCAGAAACAAGCACTAGCACGACAAACTGACCTGCTGAACAAAATCTTGTCAACGGAATTGATAACACAAAAAGGGAAAATGTATGTGTTGTTGGGTTATTTGATGAAGATACATCACATTTCCCCAAGACAAAAGAAAGGGGAACACGTAAAGCGGTTAGCTTGAAGCAGTGTCACAAATAAGTATATCCGTGCAGAAACGTTGTTTTTTTTTTGTGTGTGTGTTGCAATTATTTGCCCTGAACTTGTCTCTCAGGCAGGAATTGTATTGTATTGTGAATCTACCCATAAAATACTTTAGATTACAAGGTTACATTTGAGTATAAATGTTAGTGTTTACATCATCAAATATATAGGTCTGCAGCCCGAATTTATGCACTCTGCTTCCCTCTTGAGGCAAACAATCATGCAAACCAGTGTAGATACACAGCCAGTGGAGCTAAAAATCAAGTTGCACTCTACTTTTATGTATTACGATTGTTTACCAAAGCAGCAACAATAAAACCAGAATAGGTGAGTAACTCTTAATGTGCCTCAAGATAGTTTGTCTCTCACTTATACTAAACAAAATGTAGTATTATAATAACGTACATTGTAGATGATTCTAAGGGTGATTTGGAGTAGGGGAAATAGCTGAACTATGGAGCTTTGCAGAGTGTGTCTGTGTCTGTTTCACTGATTAGCTGGTTTCATGCAGAAAACCACTCTTCACCCTGTATTGGGTGTGGTGCATCTTGTGTTGGTTTTTAAGTCTATAGATGATAGGTTTTTATTCAGGTCTGATCAAAAGTGGATAAGTTATGATTGCCGGAGTGTCCCTGTCAAACTAATGTCTTTACACAGTCAAGCTCTCAGATGTAAAGCATTTCAGTTATTTCATATCTGCTGCAGCAAATATTATGCAAACCAGAAAGGCAATAAAGGACTGCATGGGAAGTGGAGCTGGAAGGCAGTAAAGCAACGGAAAACACACATCAAACACACCTCAACCACTTTCTAGCAGCTTTCTAGGAGGCCATACATAACGAAGGTGTTTCAACTGCTCTTCAGCTCATTTAAAGAGATGGGAATAATTGCCAATGTGAAGGACACAGTGTCCAAGGCTGTGTTTACTCCTTCGTCTCTGTTATCCAGCAGAGGCGGGATGCACATGGCTCAGATCATCCTGTCTCTGGTCACCTTTGTCCTGGGTGCCTTCAGAGGAGGGAGCAGCCATACCTACTGGAACTACGCTATGTTCACCTGGGCCTTCTGCCCCATCATGACCCTCTTTATCACCATTATTGAGATGTTTAAGCTCGATGTCATACTCAATTTGTTTTGCATGGACTGGTCTGACTTCACCACAGGGATGGCCATGTCCTCCGCGCTCATGACTGTCTCTGTCGCTATTACCTATGCCAACTTCTACGCCTGCCTGAAATGCTGGTACGGCTGGATAGTGAGTATATTTGCTTTCTTGTGTGGCATAGTCTACACACTTGAAGTGGTGAAGGACAAAATCCTGGACAAGAAGAAGGGGAGCTACCTGGCTGCTCTGCCTGGATTCTTGAAAGTTATGGAGGCCTTTGTGAGCTGCATCATTTTTATATCACTGACTGGTTACAGAGACAATCTAGCTCTGATCTTGTGTGTTATAGCATATGCCATTCCTTTCCCCATCCTCCCTGTAATCATAGCCACCAACATCTTCAAGAAACTGAGGATGTGTTTGCCCTTTAACCTGGACAGGTTTGTGTTTATATTTCTGGTGATCTCTGTTGTGCTGTATGTATTTGCTGCTATTGTGTGGCCCATTTTTATGTTTAGAAACAACCCTCGTCCCAGTGACTGTCCACCCAGATTCTGTATCTGGGCCATACAGTTTATGGTTGCATTTATGACCTATGTGAATCTCATTCTTTTCACACTGGACCTCATTTTTACCATGTTGGGTATCTGTGGCTTTAAACGCACATAAACATAGTGGTGATTTTCCTATCATCTTTTTTAAAACTTCCAAACTTTAACTGCACCTTTAAACAGCTACTTGTACTTCAGGTCCATTTGACCCATACATACAGATTAAAAAAACTGTAAAGGTAAATGCTCGACATGTCTTTCCATAGCATTAAAATTAAAATGTGTATATGTGAGAAAAGTTTTCAAGCTAATTAGAAGTTTCTAGTTTTAATAATGCCTTTAATGCCTGGTCTCGAGTTGGTGAACAGTGCTATTTCTTCCCTAAAGTCACATGATCACATTTTCCACATGTAGTAGGAACAGAAACAGCACTGTAGCTGTACACCAATCATGGATTGGGGCTTTACACATCCATTTTCTGATCACACTTAAAACACCAGACCTTAAAAGGAATCTAAAAGTTAATTTGGCATGCCTCACGTGTAATTGATCGCAACCTACATTATGTTGTCAAACAGGCTCAAGAGCCGACTGAACAGACAACACAAACATGGCCAAACTGCAGCCATAGTGATACTGAGAAAAGAAAAGCTTTTTTTATGTATTCTACACATAATTTGGGCTTTTTTTAACCAAGAATTTTAACATTCATCTGTATTGTATTGTCCAGTTTATTGATGATTCAATGTAAAGGTTAATGTATCATGTATAATTAAAATCACATTTCACCTCTATGTGTATTTTTATACTGTCCATTTTCATATTTGTTTTGCATTTCATATGTGTTGCAGTCATATAAAATCTGAGCTGTCAGTGCCAAAGAATATTAATAGATGTCTTGCATTACATCTGTTTGATAATGAGATTACACATGAATGAACGCACTTGTATTTTCTGGGATCTGTCAGCCACAAACAGATGAAAGCCAGAATTCCGAAAGTGATTGGTGTGCAATGGGAATAAAGTGACGCTGTAATAATGATGTGTTTTTGACGTGTTTTTTTCAATACTAAATGAAAAGACTTGTATGTGTATGTATGTGAAACAGACAGAGAGATAGCGTGTATGTGTCTGTCATAAAGAATTTATTTAGAGTTTATAATATTTTTCACTTGACTTTTGAATGTTGGATTCTGAATACTTTTTGGCCTGCTGACTGAATTACTAAAAATATTATATATAATATTGACATGAATTGCAGCAAAACTCTATATATAAACAGAATTTAAAAAAACTGTGTGTATTGGGGGCAGTAACACAACACATTGTATATCAGAAAGAGTTTAAAGTGCAAAAGTAGTCTCCGTCCACTTCAGACATTCATGGAAAACACACTGATAGTCTGAAGAGCAATTCATGAATCAGGAAATTTGAATAAAAGGGAATGTGTAAATGATGCCTGCCTGTCGTATAAGATGTGGCTCTATCTCAATATGAGAATTGAACAGCAGTAGAACAAGGAATTAGGCGTTCAGTTACTGATCAAGCAGCAGCAAGTACAGTTCATCTTGCAGAGCGCTGGTATAAATGTAGAGACTTTTGCCTCCTGTTTTTTGACTTCAAGATCTCTAATTTGAGCATCATGTGTGGCCCATTCAAGGGCTGTGAGGGCATTTTGCGCCTGCTGGAAATAATCTTCAGCGCTTTATCTCTCGCCATTGTCATCTTCAGAGGCAGGATGGTGAGTCCATGGGGTGTCTGGTGTGAGTTTGTGTGGGCTTTCTGCATCACTGTGCCCCTGGTCCTGAGCGTGGTGGAGGCCAAACTGTGGCACATCCTCCTGGTTGCCTTCCTCCCCAACTGGGCAGACCTGACCTGCGGCCTGACCACTCTGTGTGCTGTGACGATCACCTCAGCCACAGTCATCTTTGCAGTCGTTTTTGTCTGCCTCTCCTGCATCGTCAACATCTTGTGCTTCATCTTCTCTCTGGTTGCCACCGTTGTCTTCCTGATTGACGCTGTAATGCAAAAAAAGAAGCTTCCAAACGGCTACCTATCCAGCCTGAGAGGAGGTCTCCGCACAACAGAGGCCTTTCTGGCTTGTATTATTCTCACTGCTGCCACTGACCACTTTGTGAGTGGTGAATGGTCTTTTCGCCCTTTTGGGATGATATGCAGCATCATTGTGTTTGCTGTCTGCCTCCTGGTCACTGTGATCATCATTGTTCTCCATCTGCTCAAGCTGCTGCAGTGTCTATTATCCTTCAGGCTGTGTGTGATGGAGCTTGTGTTCAACATTGTGGCAGTGCTGTTGTACCTGCTCGCTGTCGTTCTTTGGTCCATCTTTGGTTACAAACGCAAAAAGTACAATCCTTACATCTGTGACAAGTGTTCCTTCAAAGACATGAATACTGTTACCATTGGAGCCATTGTCAATCTTGTTCTTTACACTGTGGACCTGGTTTTATCCTTTAAATCTCGCTAGAAATGTAGACATGACTGATTTATTTGTAGCTGTTTATATGTACTGTATGTTGCCCAAAATCATGTTAAATATTAGTCTGTTATCTCATCAAAATAACATTAAATCCTGCATTGCAGTATACAAATATTCAAGTCAGCAGGGGACAATATGATATAAATACAATTGTTTTGGCTATGTAATATTGTTCTGCATATTTAAAAGTTATTAATTTTCAAAGTTATTAAATGTAACCTCATGAGGAACACATGGCTTTTTATTTGGGGGTATTTCTTGTCAAATTAAAATTGCTAGAGGTGTATAATGGATGAAAATGGTTTTGAAATTGTGTCTATAAAATGAAGAGAAGAAAAGCTGTGGAAAAACCAGAGTGGACAATGCAGTCTCCCCGATATTTAATCATCTGAACATTTTTATTGTAGACTTAATATCTTTGACTATAGTTATATTGCCTTTCTGCTAACACAACAATAGTTCAGACAGTATATTCAAATCTCACAACTCTGGCGGTTACATGCTATGAAACTGAGATAGTGAATGCAAATGCCATAGCAAACACTCACAGCTGTTACCAAAGTATAATGGTTCTAACCTTTTAACAATAATATATACTGTATGTATTTACAAACTATTTTTAAAACGTTACATGATTCCATAATATGAAAAAACATGTATATAATGCAATGCTTAATTGTTAAAAAAATATCTGAGTTCCAGTTGTGAAAGGCAACAGTGTGTGTGTGTGTGTGTGTGTGTGTGTGTGTGTGTGTGTGTGTGTGTGTGTGTGTGTGCACTGCAGCGCTCAGCTCCTTCAGGCCTCCTCTGGTTCCTCAAACTCCACAGTCTCCAGGAGACCCTGGAAACAGAAGTAGTGGGAGTTGCAGTAGACAGGAGGCTTGTTGAGACACAAGCCCACCACTTCTGGCTTCAGCGACGTGAAGGGGTTGGCTCCACTTCCCTTCATGTCCATCTCCAACTCCAACAGGATCTGCAGGGAGTACGTCATCTCTGTCTCACTGTGGACAGAGGGCAGACCGGCATATTTGCATACCGTCACGCACTTGTGTAACATACAGAAGAGTAATGCAAATAATATGCATCAGTCAATGTGCCAATTTGTATACTATTCACAATTAAATTAAATGGAGCTGAATGGTGGGCTGAATGGAATGGAAGACAGTTTTAAATTATAACCAGTTACAAATTATTGATCATATATTACCTGATAAGAATGTAAAAATCGGTGGTACAGTACAGCATATTAAAACAAATCAAGTTACTTTACCAAATACTTTATTGGTATAATTTCAAGAGCCATCATTAAAAAACTCCTAATCCACAGCTCCTTTCCCCAAAGCATTTATAATCTGATTACTGTGGTGTAATCTGTAATCTGAAACGTGTTTACTGTTTGTCAACCGCAATAAATTACTTATTTTTTATCTATCATAATTCTGCAGTAGTGGAAGACATATTTAGTTCATTTACTTAAGTAAAAGTAGCAATACCATACTATAAAATACTCCAAAATGCAGTATCAAAAGTAAAACTACTCATTATGCAGAATGGCTCCTGTCACTGTTATTATTATATTATTGGATCAATATTACTGATGAATTAACATGAAGGCAGGATATTAAGCTGGTGGAGGTAGAGCTAATTTTAACTACTTTAGATTCTTTTGGGTAGTTTAATCTATTACAGTGCTTCATATTTTATAAACTGTTCATATGTTGTTTATGTAAAATCGTAATCTGAAAAGTCACTAGCAGAAAGTTGTGAAAAAAATGTAGTGGAGAGAAAAGTACAATATTTCCCTCTGAAATGTAGTGAAGTACAAAGTAGCATCAAATGGAAATATTCAGTAAAAGTACCTCAAAACTGTACTGAAGCGCAATACTTGAGTAAATGTACTTAGTTACTTTCAACCACTGCAATTCTATTCCACTATGTGTGGCCGCTATTCTCTAACACTCACTTGAGAGCAGTGAAAAGGGAAGGAATCTCATAATCCCTGAGGAGCAGAAGAGTTGGAAGCCAGCCCTCATCCAGGCCCTGACTGGCATCAAATCCTTGACACAAAAAGACGTAAAGTAAAACAAATCAAAAACAGTTATAAAGTTTGATATGAAGTTTGAGTTTGGTATTATATTTCTGTGTAATGGGAAACTTGTTCTCACCAGGATGAAATCCAACCACCAGGTCTGGCTTGGCTGCTTCCTCTTTCTCCACCAAATCCTCCCAGAACTGGTGGTAGAGGCCCTTGTAGGCACTGATGAAGACTCTCTGCTTGGGGCCAAACGCCCTGAGAGGAGGCCTCATGATGGGGCCGTCCACCACCTCTGGTCCCACCATGACTATCTCTATGCCCTGGTGTGCAGGGAACATGTTGTTCAGCTCATCATAGTCAGTGAGTCTGGCTGCCAGAGTCTCACTATGGCCTGCTCCCACCAGGTGAATGGTGAGAGGTTTGGAATAAGGGTTAAGGCCAAACAGCCTCATCCCCCAGGCTATGGTCAACGGCCTGGAGAAGAACTCACTGCAAACCCTCCACAGTGACTGCTTCAGGTCCTCATCGTCAGGCTGCGGCCTACCAGCATTGGTCCACAAGTCTTTCATGTTGGTTCCATTTAAAATGGGATCAAGGCGAGCTGTGAGGTCTCCCTGCATTGCAAGCCAGTCATCCCAGCCTTTAACCTCTGACTGGGGCTTGGACCATTTTTCTGTAGGGAATGGAAGGTCTTCTGATGATGGGAGAAACATGAATTAGTTTCACTGTAGTAGAGACAGTTCATGAGTTTTGGTAGCTATCCTTTCTTGCACATTTCTTTATTCCTTTCATGGAAGAAGAAGAAGAATTCACCTGGCTTCTCTCACTGTCTTTTACTGTTTGTGTGGACTGTCTTTCATATACATTTTACCTTTGAACAAAAGCCATTCCACAACTCTGTCAATGGCAGCTAGACGCAGCTGTGAGCAGAACTTCTTGTGTTTGGGCCAGTCGTCCTTCTGACAATCTTTACAGCAGTAGTAAACATTTAGACATCTGTGCAATGATAGGACGCAAGTGAGAGGTCTGTCATTGTAAAATAAAATGAAACTTTGATGGAGGAGTGTCTTGGCTGCACAGGCCTGTTGGCTTTTTACCTGGCACAACGCTTCAGGCTCTGTGGGTTTGAGAGTTGATTTGAGCCCTTCTCGCAACATGCACAGATTTTAAAAGATTCCTCCATCTTCTCAAACATCTCTTTTTGAGACCGGTAGACCGTGGGTTTACCCTTGGTCCCCGGACAAGCTCTGGAGAGACAAATAAAAGAAGAACTCAAAATTCTTAGAAAAGACAGAATACAATAGAATTATTTACCTGTAACTCATTAGTAATTTGGATAACAGTTAAGTTATAAACCCCACAAGATAATATACCAATTGTAGAAAACATGTTCAGTATTAAAATAACCTATAGCTTGTCTACTGCACGCCAAAGACTTTCTATTCTTAGACTGGACCATTTGCCACAGTATGAGGAGAGGAGGGACTGCATGGACAGTTTCATAATGAGTTTACATATAAAAATGTTGCAGAAAGGGGGCCTGAAGCTCAATGGTGACAACTCAGACAGAAAGCGAATGGAACAGCAGGGAGCAAAATGATGAAACAGGCCGTGGTGGCATGCTAGCGTCTCAAAATGTCATTCAAATGTCGAGCTGTCATTATTAACGAGCACCAGGAGGTTCTGCTCCTGCGCGCGTGGCTTCAGACGGTGTAAGGTGGAAATGTAAATTTAGACTTGTTTACCGATATTAAAGTTCAGGGTAAAAAAACTGGAAATAATTTGGCCAAAACCTACTTACCTCTCCGTTTCCGTCATTTGTAAATGAGTCTCAGTCACGCGCTGCTCACAGTTTCTTCTTCTGCTGCTCCTGTGGTTTGTTATTTGAGCGGCCTGTTGGGGGCAACTGGTGCCAGATATAGCACCTGTGCTTTCCCTTCTAGAAAGCTCTGTCAACTCCAGACCTTTCCTGACTTCACAAGAGCTACAAGAATATGGGCCATATCACAAAAACTACATTCATATCTGTACAAAGTTTTCATGGCAAGAAAACACAATAAACCCACCCATTAGCCTACTGTGGCGGGATTAGATTCAACCCACATTAACTTTTAATTAAAATATAAGTTAACTTAATTCATTTTAATGCAAACTCACCAGGACATAGCCCATGTGACCACAAAAAAAAAGTCCTGAGCCCCCACTATTATTACAACGCTATCTCCACTTTCTGTGTGCTTTTACCTCTTTCAACCACTAAACGGCAGTGTCACACTGTAAAAGCTGTTGCACTGGCACTATGAAGACATTTCCTCTTCTTAGGAAGCCAAACGAGAAACATGCAGACCGAGTGAGATGTACGTTTAACACATTGGTATCAATGCTATGATTGAGCATTATTATTTATTTTCACACATTAATCCAACAAGCAACAGAGCAATTCACCTTTTCAATTGTAGATAGCAGGATTGTCATACATTAACTCCCTAATTCCACACAGCGCATGTAAGTTAGTAAGGTTGGATTGAAACATGAAAATGTTTTTGTTATTCATTCAGAACTGATTCACTGCACATGGGGAGATCACTGTGATAAGACTAAGAATCAAATGATTACTTGATTACCTGCTAAGTTATGGGAAAATCAAGCCATTCCTCTTTTTGACCGGAATTAAGGGATGAATCTACAAGGAAAGAGGGCACACAAACAATTATTTTAAATGTTTGCACAAAGTGGATCTAAGAGTAGTTTTGTAGTCATTAAGTGGCATTTTTAAAGTGGCTACAGAGGCAAAATCCTGTGATTTGTCCCTGCCTTGTAATATACTGCAATCCCTTACAATAGGCCTGCAATATAGGTGAAACATAATGTTCAGGCAAACAGGCAATGGCATCTCTTGTGGTAATTGTTAAGCCTGTGGCTCATGTTGTTTTTTAGATTGCATTGTATTGTATGGTGTTACTGTTATTAACCCAGAGTAAAACTTAAAACAGCTGTCAAACAAATGCTGCTTGGCTTTTTGGCCTTTTTATAGACAGGGAAAAGGCATGATTGCCTATAGAGAGTCTATACTCAGGACATAAGAGCTATTATATTGTCTATTAAATCCATGGTGATCAGGTGACTGTTTGAAGTGTAGGCAGGTTAGGGTAAGTATATACTCAAGAACGTAGACTCACCATTTAAAGTCCCGCTACAGCTACAAATGATAAAACAGAATCAGAAAAATGAAGAAGATAATTAATTTGGGTGTCATTTTAGCATTAGTATGCAAATGATCTGATTTCATGCAGCTATTGTGAGATTTGGGAATAGGTCTAGCCGCAGAACAAATTACAGGGAACCGTCAAATGATGACTGAACTCATTTTGGTCTCATTACGTATGCACACCCATGACCCTTTATATTGAACAACCATGCCACCTCAGGGCACCAACAGGGTACAAACCTTTGTGCCCCGCTGGTGCCCTCAGGTGCCATCATCCTAAATAATGAGCTTTGAGTGATTTCTGTAATCTGTCTCATTAATTGATCATTTCAGAATTGAAAGGATAGTGTTTAGGGAATTTTTTCTCTATGAAAAACGCTCTCTGCCCCAAATGAGAAGCTTCAGCATCCATATCTGCCAGGTGGCAGTACAGCTGAGCAATGTCCATCTCAGGAAGTCCCAAATTCCTATTTTGAAAACCACATCTTCAAAGTGGAGGACTTGTGGCACCCCAAGCAGGGTTTTCTTTATGATGGCATCTTAATTGTCTGGCCCAGGCTCCTCTAAGTCTTCCCGAGGCAGTAGTCCCTGGAAACAGATGTAGTGAGAGTTGCAGTAGACTGGGGTTTTGTTGGGGCAGGACTGGACCTGCTCCGGTTTCTGTGAGGTGAATGGATTGGGTCCACTGTCCCTGATGTGCATCTCCAGCTCCAACAGGATCTGGAGTGAGCACTTGAGCTCCATCTCGCTGTGGAGACGAAGACATTCAGGAAGGAATCAATTAATGAAGTACGTTTAGTTTTATTGTCCTCGTGAGAGACTAAGGAGAGATTAAACACCTGTTCAAAGACTTATTTTAACATCCACCCACAGGAAAACAGTTTGAAAGAAATTACAGAGGAACAGCATCAATAGAAGAGAAAGAGAACAACATAAATAACTTTGCTATAACATCAGGTTACAGTCTATAGGGGGAGTTTGCTGAGAGCGCCTGCTGCAGAAGAATTTAATCTTTTCTTCAACTTGGCCTTCATACAAACAGGAAACAGTTTTTTGCCAGCAGAGGGAAGGGATGTGAAGTGTGGAAGAAGTGGTGTGATGTGGGTCATGGGCAACAACAGCTGTGTTAATAGTGAGGACTGTGGTGATGAGGTCAGGTAGGCGAGGAGTAGTGAGACCAAACATGATATGTGGGTGAACAACAAGTGTGCCATAAGGGAGGGCAGGTTTTAAAATAAAACAATACAGAAGGAGGAGCTGCAGTAGCTTGGACAGTTTCAATATTCAGTGGGTATGACATTTCTTTTTCAGAGAGTTTTGGATAGCAGATGGTATACATTGTGAGTTAATTAGTCCCTCTGGCACAAAGAACTTAAAATATTTACTATTGCTCAAAAGGCAAGGAATGTTATTATCCCCAGTATAAAATGTGAAACAGGTGTATGTTCCAGAGTTACAGTAAAGTGACTAACCTGTACATAGTGAAGAAGGAAGGGATGTTGTAATCTCTGAGTAACAGAAGGGTGGGCAGCCAACCTTCTATCAGACCCTGGTTAGCGTGGAAGCCTGTGTTAAAAACACATCAAAACATATGTGAAAGAGATACATAATAAGGCCCACAAGGAGCAGAGAAAAATAATCTTTTTGAATGTCAACCTGAATGTGATGTGAAAACACCAAACAGACCACCAGTTCTCCATTCGGGAAGTTGTACAACCAGCGGGTTAATATAACAATGAAATAACCAGCATCCGTTTTGTTTGGACCCATTTCACTGTTAAAACTCCTGAACACTTGGCTTCAAATCTTAAGTATTTCTCTGTAACATTGTAATACATCTTCTGATTGGCAAAAATCTAAGTTAAAACAAGACTCCAGACAAGAGTCCAACCATGCTAGGAGCTCTGTGAAGCTGTACTTATGCAGAGCGCCGCTTTGAGCTAAATGCAAATGTCAGAATGCTAGCATAATATTTACCATGTTAGCTCAACATGTCAGCATGCCAACATTTCACTAAACACGAAGTACAGCTAAGGCTGATATGGATGTCATTAGTTTTGCTGTAATATTTAGTCATAAACCAAAGTATTGGAATTGGAATTGGAAATTAAACATTTGACCTGGTGATGGTGCCAGATGAAAAGTCATGAGATCACAAAAGTCATTTCAATTCATCCTGAGAAGGGTGTACATGATTGTCTGTATCATCACGGCAATCCATCCAATAGTTTATAGCTCATTAACACCACAAATGTGACCCTCACAGCAGCACTAGAGAAAAAGTCAGGGGATCACCAAAGTCATTGGGATACATTGTCTGGGAAACATGGATATCTGTACCAATTTTGGTCCAACCCATCAAATAGTTGCTGTCTGATAATACAGAAAATCTTTAATGTGAAGTAACCAAAACTGTTCTCACTTTGGCAGAGGACAGTGTGTTCATGTTGGATCCCATCGATCATAGTAAGAAGCTGATTGAAAAAATACGTTTTCAGGGCCTTTAATTTAGAATAAGCCACTCTTGCAACATACATACCTCCCTGAATAAGTCTGTGGAATAACACTGATTAGAAAGCACTTATTGAGCTGTCTGTGTCTCAGTCTTTACAGAGAGATAGAGTGAGGGGAAGATCGAACAGATTACACTTGATTAGTCTCCAGCCATGTTTTTCTCTTGTTAGCTAGAATATCTTTCCTCTTGGATGTGTCACTGACAGTGTTTTGCAGTCAGTCTGATTATCAGTCAATATGACAAAGTTAATCTTGCTCCAAACAATCTGACCTCACTTAATTTTATGACATTCTCGCACATACACAGAGACAATCCAGTGCATCAGTCTGGCTATATCTCTGCTGGGTTGGGTATAATCCTGCAGAATATTAACAGACAGATGTCACTTTCCCATGACTCTGGTTCATATCAGTAGTATGTTGGGTTTTTTTTCCAGAGCAGCAGCGTAGAGTGGTGAATAGCTCGACCTTCAAACAGATGACTGAGGTTCAAGCCACCATGGCAGCAAATACTGTAAATCCCTCCAGCTTAAGTGTCCCTGAATGAGATGAAACCAAGAGAGCAGCAAACAGAGAATTTCCCTGCGCTGATCAATAAAGTCTCACTTTTACCACTTTGTCCAAGAGAACAATGTCATCACAGATTCAATTTTAATCAGCATCTAGGAAAAACTATGCATGTGAGAAAGCTATGATTTTATTACAGCTTCAGCTGTTTAGTGCATACTGGTGTGTGTACCGGTTTTTAAGTGTGTTGGGGGCCTCAGAGGCAGAGAACTGTAAGGCCCGTGATACTGGCACACAGATGGTATCATGTTATCCACCGCCTGCCACATTCTTCCAGGGAACTCAAACTGCAGAAAGAGAGGATTTTAATTTGAATAATGCATGCCATGATACCGACATCCCCGAGGTTACACTTCTCATCATGATAAAACATTTAACAGGGATTAAGCGTTTAGGCGTTTAGACCTTCAGGAGATAAGGTGACAAAGAGACGTTATAGTCTGACTGTTAATGACTGCAACAACTGCCTGGCTCCAGTGTGAATTTCAGAAATAGGGTGGATAAAGTTGCTGTTAATGGTAATAGACAAAAAGTTTTTGTGTATGAGGAGCCTGTTTTCAGTGGTCTATCTTTGTATGGATGACATTACTTTGCCCACATCCTTCTCTTTTGTAAAAGCTGACGGTTGACGTGACCCTCCCTCTCTTATTCTCTAAGGGTAATGTCTGTTTTTCTTTTTCAAACTGCTTTCTAGCAGCATCTGCCTCTCTCACTCTCTTTCTCTTTGGGATTTCACATACACATACCCACACACACACACACACACACACACACACACACACACACCTTCCTTTTTATGCCTTTCGTCATGCAGCCTGCTCCCCTATCACTTAAACAGCGTCATAATGCAGTGTTCTGCCAGCTTTGCGGTATGAAATGCAGCCAGGCACTCAGGCAGTTTACTCGCAGGGTGACTGATTCCTGTATATTTAGCTCTGGTGGAGCCTGCAGTGATAACTGAGCCAGGTGTTATGGATGAGGTTGAATCAGGGCTTTACTGCTGTTTTTCAGGTTAAAAGGGTCAGAGAACTTATTCAGTGCAAGGGCTTAGGAGGTGTAGGGTTATAGTGCCACTTTATGAGGTGGATGTCTGTGAGAGTGGACGAAGGGGTAGACAATAGATGTCAAGACGTTCAGTCTAACGTGCTATTTGTCATGAAGTGGAGAAAAAGTTGCAATTGCCTTTTGTATTGTATATAAACTATATCCATAATTCAAGAGAAAAGGTTTTTTAAGTCAGAACATTGTATGCCCTCAGACTGAGAATGGGGACAAGGATGGAGAGATTGTTTTAAATCAATGATTTTGCACACGACTGCGGCTTGCAATGTTCGACAGAGTGAAACTGGGGGGAACTGAGACTCCCCTTTCAAAAGGGCAGCTTACTGACATTATGCTGAGTCCAGCAACCAGAAGCCAAACTCTTTCCCAGCTGCTCCCATTAATCACCCAAATCCCCAGTAAAAGCCTGGCGCTAATGAATACGCCAGATCTAGTGAGTTACACATCTCCTGCTTGCTCTGTTCTCTGAAAGAGGTGACTGTCAAATGAGCATAAGGGGAGACAAGTCACTGGTTCTCCAAGACAGCTGACCACTTAAGCTGAGCAGTTTCTATTAATAGCCACATGAATTATTATGTTCTTTACTGGTTAATTTAAAAGTATTTTAAATTAATTTATTTTATTTTTCAACCAGACCTATAGCTCAAGATTTTAGTGGTTGTACAATCTCATCTCTTACTTTTTGTTTGTTCATGTTTGGCAGGATTCTGTATGTACATACCAGGATGAAAACCAACCACCAAATCTGGCTTGGCTGCTTCTTCTTTCTCCACCAAATCCTCCCAGAACTGGTGGTAGAGGCCCTTGTAGGCGCTGATGAAGACTCTCTGCTTGGGGCCAAATGCCCTGAGAGGAGGCCTCATGATGGGACTGTCCACCACCTCTGGTCCCACCATGACTATCTCTATGCCCTGGTGTGCAGGGAACATATGGTTCAGCTCATCATAGTCGGTCAGTTTGGCTCCTATAGTCTCATTGTGGGATGCCCCTGCTAAGTGAATAGTGAGAGGTTTAGCGTATGGGTCAAGGCCAAAGTGTTGCATGGCCATCCCAACTGTGAGAACTCGAGAAATGAACTCGCTCTGAATCCTCCATAAAGACTGTTGCAGGTCAGAGTCATCCGGCCTTGGCCTGCTGGTGTTCTTCCAAAGGGTTGCCATGTTGGCACCAGACAAGATGCCGTACAGGCGTAGCGTGAGGTCCCCCTGCATGGGAAGCCAGTCGTCCCAGTTCTTCACCTCAGCTGCTGATTTGGACCACTTCTCAGTGGGGAATGGGAGGTCTCCTGTGTGGGCGGTAGAACATTTATGATGAATTTATGTGACACAAAACCGAGGACATAGATTAGTGTTGATTCTGTCTGGCAAATTTACATGGTGTTTGAAAAGCAATCAGAGAGATTCAAAGACTGAGGAACTTTAATCAGAATTTCAAAAATGAACCAGTATTGCACTGTGACTTTCTGTCTGTTTTTTCTCTCAGGCACTCCATTTCTGCAGCTCAGTTTTGTGAACTCAAAGAGCTTTTAAGAAATTTTAATTTCAGCTCTACCACCTTTTCACTACTCACCAGTGAACATCAGCCACTCCACTAGCCTGTCAATGGCCACCAGACGCAGAATCTTGCAGACCTTTTTATGCAGAGGCCAGTCCTTCTTCTGACAGTCCTTGGTGCAGTAGTACACATTCAGGCACCTGTGAGAGAAAGATGGGGATAAAAGGCAGCACAGAAAAATGAAAGAAACAGAAAGAAACTGGGAAATTTAACAAGTTAAACAAATAGGACCACTTTAATTGACCAAGTTGTATACTCTCCACTTTATTTCCCCACTTGAATTTTCAGCCATGCTACAGGCAGGACTCTAGAGATGGCAATTTCGTTCTGTATGTTGGTCGGTCAGTTGGGCCAACATTGTCCAGACTGAAATATCTTGACAACTATTATAAGGGATTGCCATGAAATTTGCTACAGATATTCAGTGTCCCGAGAGGATACATTCTGATGACTTTGGTGATCCTCTGACCTTTCATCTAGCGTGCCATCATCTGGTCGAAATGTCTGTTTGCCCAATACTTTGGTTCATGACCAAATACCTGGAAAACCCACCAGCCTCAGCTGTAGTTTGTGTTTATTGCTAATTGGTAAATGTTAGCATGCTCACAAGCTACACTAGGAGGTTGAACAGGGTAAACATTATACCTGCTAAACAGAAACATGCCAGCATTGTCATTGTGAGCATGTTAGCATGTTAATGTTAGCATTAGCTCAGAGCACTGCAGTGCCTAAGTACAGCCCCGCAGTGCTGCTGCCATTGCTGAAGATGGTTTTGTTCTAAGATAAATTGATGGGGAAAATGTCTACTGATAGATGGAATCAGGGTCATTGAGAACCTGCACATCAGTGAAATAATATTAACAAAGTATCAGTGATGGATTGGGTATTTGATGCAAACCAAAGTATCAATTATTTAATCAGCTGTGGACCATAAGGAAATCGTTCAGGGTGCAGTTGTAATGTACATCAAGATTTATTATTAGACAGCTAGAGTGTCTTGTTTGTGCCAGGACATAAATAGCATCTTACAGTTATATAGAACCTGTGTTTATATTTGACCTTCTCATTCAGTGGCAAACTCGTGACACTGAAGATGAATTCTGTCCTGTTTTAGACGACAGCTTGCAAAAACAGCCGCAGAAGGTTGAGGTTGGAATTTGCTACAGATTATACAAACTCTCTGTATGGATGTGGGCTTTTGTGTTGTCACACAGTTAGGGTGGTGAGGTAATGTGTTGGATTAGAGGTCTGACTGCCAGTGCCAGTTGGTGCTTTGGGAGACTATATTACCCTACCTTGCAATCATTTGCAGCCTTAGAGGCACCCACATTTACATAAAATCATTTATCAGCCAACGTGTTGTGTCATAGCACACTTTGGGCATACTAATCCTCCAAAAGAGGCTTACAAGTGGACAAAGTGAGACAAAACAAGATGAGAAAACACAGGCGCCCTTGAAAGGTGTATAAAACAATTCTGCAGCGATACCTCAGTCTTCAGAGTAATACATAAATCAATGTGAATCAGAATGAGAATCAAAATGGAATGATGGAAAGTCACAGACAGGCAACATTTTCTTGTAATTCTCAGATCTTGAGGGTTTTACTTGTTAGAAGTTCTGTGGTAACTGTTCTGAGAGAGGCAGCGGCAGCTGAGAATGTCAAGGGAATGCACATTCAAGACCAGTGTGTGTGAATAAGAGTGTGAGGTAGATAGAAAAAAAAGTAATAGAGAAGCAGAGAGTCCGAAGAAAATTGAGGCACAAAAACAATGAGGCACTCAGGAATATACAGCACATTGTATTCCACTCCTTATTCTCAATACACTCCTTGAAATACACTTTGTGATGTTGTGACACTATAAACCGCATTAAGCTGCTCTTAATAAGCTGCAGAGAGATGAATCACAGTCAGGAGCTATATTTGCCATTGGCCATTGTCCACTTCTGTAGAGCTGTCCACACATTGGTGTCACTGATACAGCTGGTAATGCTTCACACATGACAGTTATTTGACAATGTCAAAACAATGTCCCAACCGGGTGATAATACAGCTGACCAGAGAACACTGTAGGTTTCAGTCGCCCTGAATATTCTGCTTGTCAACAATGATCAATGTTAATCAGTGTTAATGCTAGAATATTCCAAGTCACACATCATGGGCCACCTCCTAAAGTGAGCACATCAGTGATCTCTGCAGTCATTCTCAAGCATCAGCCTTCAGTTGTGGCTTTGCACTCACTTCACACAGCGCTTCAGAGTCTGTCCCTCTGTGAGATGCTCTGGGAGTTTGTTGCAGCTGGTGCAGAACTTGAAGGTCTCCTCCATCTTCTGGAACAACTCCTTGTAGTTGCTGAACCTGATTCCTTTAGCCTTTCCCTCAAGAGCAGCCCTTATTAGAAGCAGACACTTCATTTGCCAAGCACGTAACATGTTCAAGAATTTGACACTGAAGTAACGTACAGACAACGTTGTGAAAGCATGGGATATAATGTGCAACTATATGAAAAATTAATCATTATAACATATAGGGCATATAAACTAATCAAAGTGTGGATGGTATAAAAATCAAACAGAAAATTTGGAAGAGTAATAAGACATCTGGGCTTACAACACATCCGTTTTAACACTGGCTGTTCTAAGTTAGTGTCAGTAGTTTTTACCTGTATTCTCCGTAGTCCTTCATGTTGAGCTTGTTGAGAATCACCTTTGAGAGCCCAGGAACATTGGAGTCCAGGGAGTAAAAGCCAGACCGTACAGAAAAGACACTGTCAGTCCCTGGATCGTAGGACTGTGGGAGCGCTGGGATCTGGGACGCCATGTTGTGGCCTTCAGTTTCCACTAGGAGAGGAACGAAGCATTAAATAAACACTTGGTATCGTACGGTATTTTATCCTGAACTGAACATCTATCACTTCATGTTTGGCCCATTTCAAAGGGCGGACAGACATTTAAAGAGTAACTTAACACCCCCAAAAATCTTGTTCCTTGACTCCTGTGGTTTAACTTCTCACCTTGCTGCAGAGATGTACAGGTGTATTCCAGGACACTGTGACATCATTGTTGGGTGTGGTTACCGGTGCAACAAAGCTCTGACCAACCTATCAGTGATACTGGATGTGGTCAGAGCTTTAAAAAACAACAAAAGTTTTACTTGGCTCAAGTTTTGCAGGACCACAACTCGACGTCGTCCAGTAAGGTGCTGTGTTGGCCAATCAAATGCGTGCAAGTGCACTATTCCAAGTAGAGTACTTCGTCGCACAAACGTAATGTTTTTACAGTTTACCTAGTGATCGTTACAACGAAAGATAAAATAATTGCAGTTGTGAAATCCTGTCACAGAGTATTATATTAGTATTGTCACTCAAACTAGACCTGGATCGTACTTCACTGTCTCACCTGGAACAACACACCCCCATCAACATAGCCCCCTTTGACATTCTAAAACATCAAATCCATTAGTTTACAAGACCTTGTGAGTGCTGTGTGCTTATTGATAGATACAAAGCCGAGATAGTGGGATGTGAGGGACAGGGGCCCCCCATGAGGTCAGACTGACAAATGAGAAGAAGCAGAGCTGGAAATGTGGTGGAAGGACATACAGTCCCAAGCCACACAGAGTTATCTGTACTATGCACTCTGACAACCAAGTAACACCCTGCACTGACACAACAAAGACTCCAGACAAGGTTTGAAATACTGCCCTTGATAATGCATCACTGTTGCCAGGACCCACAAAAGCTATTTCAGAACCATTGATAACATTTTAAAGTTATACACAGTTATATACAAAGTAAGCTTCTCCGGATTTTCAAGGATATAAGATTTTCACCAAGCATCAGTGAAACAGGCTATACATAAACCCAGACAGTATACTTATTCTGAATTGTGGTCAGCAGACATAGGTATCATTTCTCAACATACAATGGTGTGAAATAAATAGACACTATAGACTAAAGACCAGGATTGCCTTTGTGCTTTAAAATACACTCTCTCTTTAACACACGTACACTTTGGCCCTGATGACAGAAACTCTCATGACAAGAGGATCTCCCAAATCTCAGACAAACGGGGGCTACATTAGTCGTGTTCTTAGAGTTCATCATGCCTCTGCCCTTAACAGAAATCCTCCGTCCCCACAATCCCACATCCCCTACTTACTTGCATCTCACATGATTTATTGACTTGGTCTGACTGATGGAAAATAAGAGGGGAATGAAATGTGATCATCTGGTGGTCACGCTTCTCAATAGCTCATGTACCTCCTTTTTTAGATTTTATTAGAAGCTCGACTTTGTTGTTTAAAATCATGTGCGTCTGGTTTATATCAAGTGCCTGTCATTTTTTTCCATGTTTAATGCGATTAAACATATCTACCTGTCTTTAACCTGGCCTTCAAACACGCCAAACTCCATTCAACTCCATGCAGCTTGCAGCAATAAAATTCTGTTGTCTAACTTGAGAACTGCACAATAAATGGTTTACTTTATCACACTGAGACATTATTTTGTACTCACAGTGCCGCTCATTCCAGTTTTACATGAAAACAACTTTCCCCTCTACTTTGAGGAACTCTGTATCTTTTTAATTTCATACTAAGTGTTTCTGGGGAATGACTTAGCTTTATCATGTCTGCAGACAAAATTGAAAGGCCTATATTTAATTAGTTCCTTCATATCTACAGAGCACCAGGGAGTCATGGGGTTGGAAATGAACAGATTTCCCACGAAAGGGCAGGTTTTTGCTTTTCTCTCTTCACATATCTGACCATGACACTATTAAGTTTTTATCATGCAAAGTCCTTCCAGTGACTATCTGGCCACAGCGTTATCACATTTTCACCCTGCCTTGCCATGCACTCCAGACTAAGAAGATGACTGTCACAACACCAAGACATGGACAGATAGTTTAGCAGTTGTACCTTTGGTTCCAGACGAGCAGAGAGCCTTCTAGAAGAATCTAGATGATTTTGAGTTTTCTTGGTTCTCCGGAGAAAGTGATCGACAACTCCTAATGTTGGATGTCACCACGTTGGGGAGCCTCCACAGTGTTTCTGCTGGGGTCAGTAAAACTCAAGACCACAGAGCCCACAGTGCTCCAGGCATCTGAGGTTGGGGGGGGGGGGGGGAGTTGGAGACTCAAACAGGGAGTGGACACATACACACACACAAACACAACTATGAAATACCAGAGATATATTCTGCAAAAACACACTCGGTGTGCTGGGAAGAGGGAGCTCAGAGATGAGAAGAGGCCCTTCACAGGCCAGGAAATGAAGAGCAAAGAGGAATCAATGATAAACTCATCAGAAAGTAGATCTCTGGAATTAATAATAGTGCAGTAACAAGTGTAAGTGAAAAACATTTTTGATATGTAAATACATGATCCATTCACCAGACTGTGTTTTTCCACTTAAATATTTGCAGCTTGAAAGCTCCTCTTATTATAACAGCCTGAACATAATACTGTGTGCTTGTCAGGTTGTTTCCATGAGTCACAAACTTGTTGTTGCTGTATAATAAATGGAACTGTGTGTGTGGAAAACATTATGTTCGTAATAATGACAAATGTTGCCTTTTAATTTAAAAAAATTTATTTGGTCCATCGGAACCTGAGATTGAAAATTAAACATACATATGGTTTGTACACATATATTCATATTCCCCCAGAAAAGATCAATAAAATATATATATATCACATTCAGAGTTCCATTTTTTTCAGCATTAGGTTTCATTTTTTGTTTCTACTATCATCATTTCATTTTATTTTTTTTTTACAAGTTTAAAAGGGTCAGTTCATTTTTTTTTTTTTCATCTTTTGTGTGGCTTAAGTTTGCAGTCTGTACAATTTACAAGGAGGGAACCAGACAAAGGAGGAGAGAGAAAAGGCCTTGTGTTGGCTGGTCTGTGAATGACCAGCTTTTCACTGGCTGCAGCCTCTTGAACAGCAGGGGGCGCCCATGATGCACAGAGGAGTCACCACCACCACAACTTCACAGAAGAGGAGTAGGTTCATAGGACACCAGCACAAGCCAAGATGACAATTATGACCAAAAAAAAAATGTAAATGTAAAGTGATCCGGCAGTGACACTGAATTTCGAGGTGCCTTGTCACTGCAGGTGTTTCAGTGCAGGTTCATTTCTTGTCAAGCTAATCACTCTGGGCTCAAACTAAAGCCATAAATTATCACATTCCTTTATCTGTCATTCATCAGTTCAGTATTCAACAATATTCATTATGCAACAGGCCTGCAAATCACTTATACAAATAAATTAGACACTGAGTTCACAGCTACTTGGCTGCGACCACGCACACACTCACACAGGGCAGACAGACATCTCAAGTGGTCATTACACGTTATGTTTCTTTGGAAAACACATTTACAGTTACTTCAGCTTCAGGTTTCATCAAAGAAACATTACACTGCTGTAGTAGTTTTCTTACAAACTGTCCTGAAGATGTGGTGTACAGCCTACCAGCGCTGGTAGACGTGTGGTTGTGCAGAGGAAGTAAGACTGCGAGCATTGGGACACGGTGCTGCTATTTAGCGTCAACGCTGACAATACCAACAGATGATGCATGTTTCAGCACTTTTTTTAACTCAAGGTCGCTGAGCTAAAGTCCTGAACTGAATCATCTCATGTGTGAACTTTAATGTTTAGACTCAAAATGATCTTGACATAAAAAAATTGCTTTTTTTTTTTTCTTTCTACCAAACAGTCGTTCATTGTATGAGTGCTCCAGGGACTTTGCTTATCAGCTTTCAAGTTTTTCCCCATTTCACTACATAATAGTAAGACACCAACTTTGACTTGAAAAAAAGTCTCCCACTCCATCTGTTACTATAGTACCGCATTAATCTTCCCCCTCTCTCTGATAAAACATCTATGTCGCCATGGTGAGGACTGAAAGAGCCTCAGTGAAACAGGAGTGATGGCTTTGACACTGGAGATATTGGAAAGAACAAGCGGGCCCTAAAGGAGGAACAGCTGTAGGCAGCCCATCCTTTGAAACAACACAGCCCAAACTGCGAGGGAACTAAACTATTTTCTGTGTCACAACATGTCTCAGAGGTCCCTTCTCTCTCTTGTTATGTGTGCATGCAGTCTGACAGAATGGTAATTTGTTATTACACGAGGACACTGTGCTGTCGCTAATGTGCTGTTGGTGTATTCTTGTGGGAGGACGGCCCAGATGCTCGCGCTGCACCCAAGCAAACAAAAATGGTCCCTGACCTCCCAAAGTAAACTTGGCAGCTCCTCTTAAGAGCTCCCCTACGGCAAACTGAGTGTTCAAACTGCCACTAGCTCCTTCAGTACTCCTCAAGCACACTACAGTGTAAATCAACACACTGACAAACTGTTAAAGTGTGAGAAATCTAGACAAATACTCACTGACCTTCAGACACAAGTTTTGGGGGTCACAATCCAAGAGTGCAAGATGCAGCATTAATTTACTCTATATAAACGTCTAGAGAGGGGATTGCTCCCCAGGTGTGAATTTATGTGTAAAGACATAAATTGACTGCTGAACTGGATGAGAAAAGCCAGCGTGCCTGAGGGGGAAAGTACAAAGCTGGTCATGTAATGACTCGCCTCCAGCGTTTAGACCTCAAACTGAGGCTGAGTGAAAATGAATTAAAGTAAGAGAAAGGAAAAAAGGAGGTACAGTGGTTGTTTCTCTGTAGGGAAAAAAGCCCAAATTGTATGTTAGCGTCTCCAGAACACAACACTACTCTCTACGCCAAAGCTTGGCTTGTAAGTCTTTACGAACAACAGAGATACAGAAAGATGCCATTCCGGCTATCTGGCCACCATACACCTGCCACAACATTAGCTTGAGGTCTTGCTTGACTCCAGCTTACTGTACAAATCATGGGTTTGGTCCTGAGCTAGAGAAAGCGCTAGACAGCACTGCGGTGATGATGGAGAGTGGGGACAGACAGTACTGTATGAATGATGGCTTTTTCTATGACCTCAAAAACACAAATATGGACAAGACGGCAACAAGGGTCATGTATAAAACAAGTAAGACCGATGTGTATATTCTCAAATAAAAAAAACATGTATGACTATGAGTAAAATCAGACGTGGGTTTGGCTCATTAAAGTAACATACCCCCCCTGACGTCTCCTGCTTTGTTAGCTGTCCTGGACAACATAGGGGTAAGTGTCTGATCGTTGCGGGTGATTGGCTCATAGGTTGTGGGCTGGAAAATGGCTCAGTAGTTGTCTCCAAGCATATGAAACTCACGGGTGACATCTGTTCCACTTACAGCGCTTGTACCAAAAACGTCCAGAATTTTTAATAGTCTGAACTGGATCCTGTTTGGTGCCTGGGTGAAAAATTGTTTTGTGAGTAAGTCCCGGTCACTCCACGTGGCCTGCTTCCCTCATTTCATCCTGACATGGCACATCCACTTAGCAAGGGAGACAGAGCGCGTGTGGGCCGGATGAAAACTTCAGCATTTATGGAGCATTAGGAGGACAGCACATACATGCTTGCCCATTTATGCTTTACATTCAGGTGTGTGTTCATCCAAAAAGACACACAAATACACATCTTCCCCCATGTTTTAGGGCTGCACACACCGCTCGCTCGCCCTCCCTTGCCTGGTTTTCCAGTGGTCTGACAGTTCATAGGATTACAGTCTGTGTATATATGTGAGATGGTGGGCGGTGGTCATAGTGGCCTAGGCCGGTGCAGGCCATCAATGTCCGGAGTGAGCTGGGGGCTGTGGGTGGCCTTGGTGGGGGTCCAGTCTCCCAGGGAGGCCTGGGCTGCTTTGCGGTGAGCCAGGCGGTGGGTGATGGAGAAGCCAGCGTTTCCTTCCAGTTGTGAAAGCACCACCAGCACCTGCCTGCAGGGGGAGACAGACAGAGTTGGGAAGAAAAAACAAAACATGGAGCATATGAGAGACCTCCCGTTTCAAGCATTTCTAGCAAACATCCACTCTGAATACAAATATGGTATTTTACTGTTGTGCAGTGTGTGTGGTGTAGCAAAGTAAGGGACTGTATAAAAATGATTGGGGTGAGGAGGGGGCTGAATCTTATATTTCACTTCATAACATTCACTTCCCACAGCATAACTAATATTTTCTTTGGACCTCTCCCCAATCTTAAAAAACTGCAATGCAATTCTCTTAATATCTAAAAAATAATATATTTACGGAAATCATATCAAAATACTGAAAATACAGTCACTCTCTCTAAATGGTTATTACAGTTATCTAAAGAGTGAACCGGGAACAGGTGACGGGTCTGTGGCAGCTGATGAACTATAGTACACTAATATTTTTGTTTTTTCAGTTAATTTCAGTTAATCAGAATAAATATGAATTTGTTAAGGTCTTTTTGATGTAACTATTTAAAACAAGGGAAGAAATTAACTATAAATCCAGGATGAGAAAAAGTTAATAATTTTCATACAGTCCCTAAGTATGGGACTACAGTGATCTCGGGACTGTTTATTAGTTAGTCAGCAAAGTTAAAGATAGGATTGGAGGAAGACAAGTTGATTAGTCAGCACTCCAGAGTAGCTTGTTTTTCCTGATTCAGTCTATTTTGAGAACAAGATGAAGAAATATGGTGACAGGAAATGAGAAAAATAAAACATTGCTTCCTTTGACTGTGTTATTCACACTTCCACAGTGTTGAGGATATCCTGAGTACACTCCAGTGTGAATTATATCTCGTCCTGAATATGATTACTTAAGCTGCTAAATGCTTTCACCTGTGAACTGATTGTATAACAGCAAGTGCGTAAGAACACTGGAAAATGAGACTGTGATATTGCAGCACTGAATGTTTTTATCAAGTGAACTGACATAATGTTCTTGTTAGATGAGAGAAAATGCCATTAAAAGACATGGTCCTCATGCATGGTGACTTTTTACAGTTTCCCATTATGTGGGACATAACTTCGAGGTTGTAAATGTACATTAATGTGCGTTGTAATGGGTCTGTACGACTGAAACATTCATACAGTAGATGTCCAAAGAACCTAAATTCAGAGAAACCTAAAGATGTGTGAACAGCCCCACTGTGCTGAATTTCACAGGTGTGTATGCGCCTACAATATTTTGCAGGTCTTTAAAGCACCAACAGAAAACAAAGGCAGCTATAACTGTGCCGAGACCAGCCTAAGGTAGATTATTAAGAAATATAGAGCGCTAATCCTCTGGGATCACTGCGTTTATATAAGCGCGTTTGTGTGTACAGATATAATGGGTAAAGGTTTGCTGCACCTGTCCCAAATGTTCCCAGAGCATTTAATCTCTTCAAGTGTTATCTATTCAGGTTAATTCTTCAAAGGTAAAATATAGCTTGATAAAAATACAGTGTGTGTGTATAAAGGAAGAGAGAGGGAATAAGGTGTATGTGTATACCTGTGCAAAGGCGGTACGCTGTCGATCGTCTTGAGGCTGCCGCGTGTGGACACCACATTGAAGCTGTCAGTGCAGTCACAGGAGACGTGGAGGTAGTATTTGGGGTGGCGGTTCTCCACCACCACGATGAGCCCCGCCCAGCCGTGGGTCAGGTAGTAGCACGTCATGCCCTCGCGGCCCTGAGAGCGCACACACGAACAGTCCTACAGCCAAAACCAATAAACTATCCATGGCATAGTGCCCACCGTTAGAGAAGATCAGAAAATGTGAGGCTCTTGACTGTTCACTTCAGTCAGGAATCCCATGTCAAAGTTTTGTCGCAACAATAATGTGCTTTTTCAGTTTGGTGGTGAGCAGAGCTTGAGAAACACAATATTTGATGAAAGTGAACACATTTTTCAAATTCACACATTCTAATTGCTAATACAGGTGCAGACTGAAGAGTGTGCTGTGGTGTAGAAGCAAGGATGCAGACAGTGCTCAGTTATTGTGTATGCATATAAAATTAGTGCTAAATTTGTATAGTGTTAGACATAAGACGGTATATGAATTGGCTGCTCTCCCTCCTATTTGTATTCTATAAACAAACCCCATATACTAACACAATTCTCCTAGACTGGTGTAGGTGAAGAGAGTGACATTTCTTCCCCTAATACAACATATCTTGTAGCTGCACTGCATTCTGGTCTATTGAGGCTACAATCTGCAGAGAGACTGCTAGGTATGGCTCTTAAATGACGCATGACGAAAAAGAGAGACGCCTTGCTCTTTTGATGGACAACCAAAAAATGGACACTGGTGTTTCAGATGGCTGAAAGATACTCATCTAACTACAATGTAGATACACTGAAAAGGTCACCACCAGCAGCAGTATTTTTTAATAGTGCTAAAATGCTTTTTAAGATTGCATTCTGCATTCACAATAACAATTCTCTGTGCAGGTGAGATGACTTTCATCTCTCATGCAGTGGTTGCTGATCTCTCTTCTGGGGCTGTAATTGTAATAAAGTGAATACAACTGCTTTAGTTGCTGTAATTTTACATCTAGTGGCCCAGTAACACCATGCAGTAATCCCACTGTACCCAAATATATCTGTCAGCAACACAGGTATGTACTCATAATACCAAGCTCTTGTTTCATGACTCAGGAGTCAAATTATTTATTAATATCTGCCCCAAGAAAATCCTCTTTTAACCATATTGTTAAAACACTACAGTTTGTGTAGTGGCTGTCAGTGCTTGGCCCACCTACCTTGAGCGTTGAATTCCTGGAGAGCTGAATGACTTAACAAAGATGAGCTCAAGTGTTTAAAAAGCTCCATCATCCTCTAAAATACCAGCCAATATGACAGCACTTTCAGGAAAGCGCTGTTCAGTAGAGCCAAAATAATTTCCTTGGGTGTGAACGGCTGTGTGTGTGTGTGTGTGTGTGTGTGTGTGTGTGTGTGTGTGTGTGTGTGTGTGTGTAGGAGAGATAATATGCACGTACTTGCACACATAAAAGCAGAATAGGATTCGGGACTGCTGAGGAAATCTAAAGTGTTATCTCAAAGGGGCTTACAGAGTTGCAAGTGTTCTCTGGCTTCACAAGCATATATATTATATTAAAAAATGAACAAACTGTGTGTGTGTGTGTGTGTGTGTGTGTGTGTGTGTGTGTGTGTGTGTGTGTGAGAGAGAGAGAGACGGGGATGGGAGGACAGAGAAAGTGAAAGCTGGGGAGTGAGGAAACAATAACAGAAGTACGGGTTGGTTTATTGCAACTTTGCTTATTTTCCTGTTCTGAAATGAGTGTGTCTCACCTCGTGTCTTTCGCCTTTGTTTTCCGTGAGGAGGATGATGGCGTCGGCCAGCGTGGTAGCGGTCGCCTCTACCTGCTCCACCATCACCTGTCTAGAGCTGTAGATGGCGAGGATGTAGCCGGGGAAGTCCTCTCTGGGCCTTCGTGGCGCTCCACTGGTGGGGCTTGAGACTGGGAAGAATACAGTTGTATACTTCAGAACAAGCGCCTACTACTGTTTAGTAAACTGGGTTATGGTATGGGTGAACGGAGCAACATTCATTAGCAACAAAAACAACAAAAGCAGTGCTAGTGCACATTGTATCTGTACACTTACCGGGAGTGGGTGGACCTCCCGTTGTCCCGCTGACATTCATCTGCCAGTGGTTGAAGGCGCAGCAGACAACAGCATACTCCCCCGGCTCCAGCATCACATCACAGCCAACAAACTTCTTCACTGCTCGCTTGCTGTGAGCCAACAAGCGCCCCAGAGTCAGCTTGTTGCCGCTGCCGAAGGAGGCACGAAACACCATGATGCACAGGTCCAATAGGTGGCTGTCGGCTGTGTCCGAACGCCTGGAGAAGGAGAGGGGATGAATGGGTTAGCGCAAACAAAAGGTGGGGAATGGAATTAAAAAACTGAAGGGGGGGAAGGAGAGATGGGGTGGGGAGGACTAAAAATGACTGTCCTATTTACCTGCTTCCCTCCTGGAAGAGAGCAAACTCCAACGCTGTCCTCTCCAGCACAGTGAGGGCTGTGACGGTGACCGGCCCGCTGGCCTTGCTGGGGAAGCAGCCCTGTAGCCTCACCTCCTGCCAGTCTGAGTGGATCTTACAGATGTCCACTGAGTCAAAGTACCTGCGGCAGGAGATGTATAAGAAGATAAAGCCTTCTTTAGGGTGTGTGTGTGTGTGTGTGTGTGTGTGTGTGTGTGTGTGTGTGTGTGTGTGTGTGTGTGTGTGTGTGTGTGTATGTGTTACATATACCTGCAATGTATATGACATCACAAGCAACCTCTTTAATCTCTTTAACATTAGCATAGCCTCCGAGGGTGCTGCTGTACAAACACCATTTACCTTGCTAACATATCTACCTCCTCCTTCAAAGACGGAGCCCCCCGAGAGACATTCTCTTCCTCACTTTCAGTCTGTTTTCATTGTTTCATCACTTTCTAACCTTGCCCTGACAACTGTCTTACATCTCACTTTTGTCTCCTTGACAATCAGGAAGAAGAAGCTTTATAGTAGTTTTTGATCACTGGAGATAAATATGTCTGCAGTGAAATAATCTTTCTGATCAATCAACATCAGTCCTATTTGTCCACTTGATGCAAATGAGTCAGAATAAGCACCTTAATATTTGTGCAGCAAGCCGACCACTTTTTCTTGTTTCACACTAAAACAAGTCTAGGCAGACCCATGCTGTAGGTTTGTCATATAGCACAAAGTGGAGATTATTTGTCTGTCAGAGGAAACAATAAACAGTTAGAAGACAGATGGGATTCTCGTCTGGGCCGAATACATTTTTCAGGTTTGAGTCGTTCAGGAGGACAGCCCCATTGATCCGTCTGGATTAATGCAACTCTTATTTTGTTAGACACGAGGGACATGAATAACAGACCTACACACACACACACACACACACACACACACAATTCATCTTTAGGCGAACCTACTAACCCGGTGGACTTTGTGACAACGCCCATTGATCAGATGGCTTGCTGACAGTAAGAGAAAAACCTTTTCTAGCCAAGTGCAGTCGTGTCTGTGAGCGCACTTTCTGGTAGTGTAAAATCAGGTTATTTACGCAAAATAAAAACACTTAGTGAAATGTTTTTGTTGACAGTCACACAGATTCTCTTCAAGCTTTATTAGATTTTTTTCAAGCTTTATTTGATTGATTTTAAGGGCTGTAATTCAGTTCAGGTTTCATTCTGTTTTATTTATTTCATTTCTAACATTATAGTTCAGTCAGTTATGTTTTAGGACGCTCCAGCCAGGCAACAGCTCCCTGTTATGTTTCAGATTTCTTTCGGTTATGTTTTCAATCAAACTCTTTCAGGCAATTGTGTTTACTGACCTCCACAAGGTCACTGGCCAATTAAATTTTATGACAGGTGAAGGATATGCAGGCATGCATAAAAACACACAGAAGAACAGCTAGAAAAAGACTAGTCAATACTTGATGCTGTGTGTGATTGAATGAGAGGATTAATCCAACATGGCAAAACACACTGAGAGCCATGGCATGTCTAAACCTCTTCCCACTAAATCCCCGGCAACAAAAACAACCAGGGGGAAGGAGGAGAAAAAAACAACAAAAAAAACAAAAACAAAACACAATTCCATAATAACACTACGTTGTGGGAACCAGTGTATGATGCACTTGTCAACAAATACAATGTACTAAAACAACAAAAAACACTGTCATTCAGTTTGGTGTCAATACCAGATGGTCAGCAAAATCCACAAAGGCATGCGATTACTAAGCCATCTATCTCTTCTAGCACATTACGTGCATCCGTCATGGCACAATTAAGGGACATTTGGAGAATTATTTCATCTGTACTCAGTTAACAAAAGCTTTGACATTTGCTCTGCTAAACAGCTGGTGTTGAGAGAGGAAGAGGAAGTTGTGGGTTATCACTTAAAGATTTTGAGATGCCATTGTGGTAGCATCTGTCCTGGTGAAAATAAGCCCACAGTTTCCTGAGACAGATTATTAAAAATCATCTCTCTGTAAACATGAGTCTTACTTTATAAAGTCGCTGTACTCCATCCAGAAGACACCCTCACTGCTGCCATGCGCCATCAGCTCGTGACGCAGGTGCTGTGGCCAGTCTGTCCACTCATCCGACCAGCTGCCGTTCCACGAGAAGCGACCCCACGGGTTACGCAGCCGCAGCAACCTGAAGCATGGCCAAAGAGTGACAGGTAGGGAGGAAGATGATTAACACGAAGGGAGAGCCAAATACAGCATCCAGTTAAAGTGACAACAGCTTTCCGTCAACGCAGTATCCCCATCTCTGCAGACTCATATTGCTCCTCTTATGGTTGATTGCCTACTTTTTAACAACCCATTTCATTTTACTGCCTCCTCCCTACAGTGAAAAACTCAGGAGGTATAATGGAAAACCATACTGGAGAGTCCCCACTTTCCAAAAAAAGAAAAAAGAAAAAAAGGGCCAGTGAATCACTGTTTCCAAGCTGCTTTTCATCTCCTCCAGCTCTTAGCAGGAGGACTCCAACTCGTTTCAGATCAAGCGTTGTGGCCCAATCTTCCACACCGATTGCTTTATGGCAGTAAATTAAAGTGGCTGTGTAAGGCTCTTCAGCAAATTACATCTGGGATTTACGGCTACTCTCAACTTCCTCTGAGAGGTAGGATAGAAGAGGCCTCCATTGTGTTGACTCACAATTAGGGATGGGGATCAAGACCCGGTTCTATAGGGACCCGGTTCCAAATTTCTCAAAACCCGAAAAAGGTCTGAGCTCATCGATACTGCTATCGAGACTAGCGTGTCCTATAACGTAACGTCTATGTCTTGAGAGAACACTGCCAACTCTGGCTGCCGCTGCGGGACAATCGTCCTCCTCCACTGAAGGTATGCATGGTGCATGCACCCAAACTTCGCAGCAAGTCCCATTCATTGACAAGAATAATCCAATTGGTAATAATCCAAAAATATTCGATCTCTTAAAGTGACGGTACAGATATTAACCAATGCTTTAGTGTGAAAATGAAATACTTATTGAAACATAAACAAAACAGTTTCTTCAATATTTAGCACACTTGACCAAATAATATTTTTTTATCGTAAACTAGTATATATATATATATATATATAAAAATATAATCAATGGCGGAGTAATGTTTAAAATGACTAGGTGTGCTGTCATGCTGATTTGATCACGTTCTAAATGTCTAGTTGACCAATCAGATTGGTCGAACTACCTGATTTTATTAATGAATTTTATTAATGAATTTTTTTCCTCTCATTATGATTACCTGCTGGGTGTTGGCGAGAGTCTGAATCTGTCCTTGTTTGTTTTTCACTAAAAAGGATGTTCAAAAAAAAAAAGATATGCGTCCTATGATGCAATACAAATATTTGTTCCTTAACATTGTTGGACATTTATTGCTGCGGATATATTATTTTGCTATTCTCTTAGTTACATTTTATGTTGAAGGGACCCTGTGTATTCCTTTTCAAATAAATGCCATGTTCATTTAAGAATTTATTTTCGTCTCGTCTTTTCACCAAATAATAGAAAAGTATCGATAGTGGTATCGATACAGACTCGGATCGTTAAGCAGTCTTGAAAATGGTATCAATATCAATAAAAATTAACGATCCCCATCCCTACTCACAATGCCATCATGATCAAAGTGAAACTGACCTGATGTGCACCTGTTCTCTATTGGCATCAAGCCTCTACCCCATTTACCTATGAATCATTCAAAAAATCCCTTTACAAAGTACGCATCTGTTCAATCAATTCTAAACTTAGGATACATTTTCATCAATATCTATGATGTATAAAATGTACCTTTAAATGTGAGTATATATGCTTTTTTAATGAGTAAACAAATATCTTTAAGACATCGTTCCAAGCACATGCCAGTGAGACCTACTGTATGACTCATTGGTTTCAGTGATGAACAGTCATGAATGAGAGATGTAGCTGGAAAAAACGAAAAAGCATCGGCCTTGAGATGACTTAGATATGGATTTTGTAAGCGGAATGGCACTTATAGGAGGAGCAGCTGGTTCCAGAAGTGTTTTTTCCCCATGAGATCCTCAACGTACAAAGAGAAACGTGATCAGGATGGGAAGTGCAAAGAAACTAGAAGAGCTCAAAGAAAGATGAAAAGACAGGCATGTAATCGCTCTGGTTCACATTCGTTCTTCTCTCTATTCGTACCTGTAACCCTGGACATCTCGTACGTCCAGGACAGAATAGGCATGTCGAGGCCGCAGCCCCAGAGACTCATAGACAACGTCGTCTACCTTCATGTTGCCTCCTCCACAAGACGCACCCATCAGAAACCTAACATACAAGGACACCACACAGTCAGACATAGGATCATTAGGAAACATAATGCTGCAATCACAAATAATGTAACTAAACGTCAGTACAAACTATTTTGTGCTTCTTTTCTGCTTTGCATAATTATTTCTTTACTTATTTAATACTGTATTGAACCAGGAGAGCCTCAAAATTCAAATCTTTCTCCAGGTTTGGCAGCAATACACAGAGTAACAGACAAACAACAACAAAAGAAATATCAGTTATATTTGTGTATATGTCTAATATGTCCCTTTGTGTTCAATCTGTGATTGCTGCTCCTTCTTGGCTGCTGCAGCTTGTCTCTGTTTAGTACAGTACACAAATGTTGTCATGATTTTCCAGACCATTCCCCTTTGATATATAAATAATACAGGTTTTCTGACAGATGGACCTGCAGTTTGGTCACAGATGATTTGGTCCCTGCTGAGTTCTGTCAGATGTCCCATGTTGATTTAAGCTCAGATATCAAAGTGCTGATTAGCAGACCTCTTTTATTACTGACATATGCTGCAAATTAGCATTCAGCACCTTTGCAGCTTTGTAACACCTTGGTGTTTGAAGTTGTGATTACAGAGATGTTTACTAATTCTTCTTTTGTCTATTCCCAGTACTGTACAAAAATACCATTCTATTGTATAGCATGTATGCATTCTGTTATTTAATAGAACACAGTGGAGAAATATAGTAACACAAAGATGGTGAATAAATGAAAAACAATGCCAGCAAAAACAATGTCCCTTATGCCCTAATTCCACCAACATTCCCCTCCACTCCTTCTCTTACCCAGCCTCCTTGGAGCTGAGCATCTTGGCCCAGATGAGGTCTGTATCGATGGGTTCCTCCCGAGGGTTGGTGGAGCTGACCTGGAGCATCAGGGAGTCACAGGGAGCCCCCGTCAGCGTGGCCAGGCCCTCGATGGCACGCCCTGCCTGCAGGGCAAAGTAGGAGCCATGGAGTTTGGCCAGGGCCTTCTCAATCAGTGCCACCCATAGCTGCTTCCTCTGGGCCTGGAATGATAGGAAAGAGAAGGGGAAACTATTTAGTCAAGTCTCAGCCATGAGTATGGCTCACTGACAGAGGATTTGTAACAGGATGTTGTGTTTGCTTTAAGGTGTTGGCTCTGAACCTGTTGGCTGTGACTCAGATGTTTAAAGGTTACTGAACACAATAACCTGATTAAAATAAAGGTGGAATGAAATTGTTATTCTTTCTTATCTTGCCATTACCATACACATTACTGTTCTCTCACCATTTTGTTTCCTTCATGCTTAGTCATCATGCTGAAGGAATTCACTTTGATCAGGCCTACCCTACCCAGTGTCTCTTCTATTTCCTTTTTTTTTTCCTCCTCGTCTTCTTAGAGAATCTAAGGTTGGCAATGCAAAAGTAGTCTCGACAAGATTATGTAGATAAGGTATTATGTGTGTGCCTGGATTTGTTTCCCTGTCCTTTAATTTGTTGAATAGTGCAATACTTCATTTGTACTCTAACTGACTGTTGATCAATTAGACCTGCAGATACACTCATCGTCTGTGGGGGCAATTTATCAGACTTCGTGCTGCTCCCCCTGGAGCCACAAAAAGCTTTATAAAACTTTTTTTCATCATGCAGCAGTATTCCCCAATAACTGTAAACAGACTTTAATGTGGAAAATTAGTGGAGTTCCCTTTTAAGGGTCACAATCTGGTGTGAGTGAATATAAACAGCATGTCAGAGGGTAAATACTCTGCACAGGCTGCATGTATCAGCATGCTGCTTTGATCCTCTCTATGTATTTGCTATCTATCTTCTCTGGCCTGTTTGACCTGGAAGAGGACAAACATTATATAAGCAAAAATAGGTGCATTTCCATCTTAATTCCCTCTACCCATTTTGCAGCGTCCATACAGCCTCTTTGACATTAATATCTTGTTCACTGAATATCTACAAGTATACCTCTGTTCAACTTTCCTTTTCCTTGCGTTCACCATTTTCTCATCCATTACTTCTTCCCCATAGACCCCTCCCTCCAGGGCTTCCCACATCCCTCCCTCCTTTCCTGACCTGGGAAAAGAGGAGGTAGCCATAGTCGTCGCAGGGCAGCATGTCGTCCACCAGGACCGTCGTCCACGTGCCGTCTTTACATAACCGAACCTGGTAGGCACCCTCTGGGCAGATGGTCCTGGTTATCATCACCCTCTCCACCAGCTCTGGACGCTCCGCCAGCACCGCCAGTGCACTTAGGAACCTGGGGAGGGATAAAACTCAATGAATCGGAAAATGAAACGCAGGATCAGGATGAACAGATGAGTGAATGAGAGGATGTGACTGAAACAAAGCGCAAAGACAATGTGAATAAAGCTGAGAAACAAACGGAGATGAAAAGACGTAAATGATCAGCTGACTGAGGTGGACGGCTGAATAGGTGCCCAGTTTGGTCAAAAATACAGGCAGGGATAAGGAATGTCGACTGACAGACGCAATCAGAGAAAAGAATAAAAAGAAACAGACTGACAAGCAGCCATGAGACTGTAAATGTGGAATTAAAAATCCTTTTCTGCAAGGTACCTTGAGCAGTTATGAAAGACATTTTTTTTTTTTTTTACATAACTTGCCCTCATTGAAAATCAATCACATTTGATGTCAAGCATCTATGCCTTCTGGTTACCTCCCCATTACTGTTAATTCACCCTGCAGCATAGACAAACTGGCTCGGCTCCCCTAATTAGTTTGCAAGAGAAATTAGTTAATCAAAAAGCTGGATAGATCAGAAAATGCTAATTTCCCACACAAGAGAAACGCGGCTGGGGACACGAGGATCCAACTTAAAAAGAATATATTTAAAAGTGAACATTAGTTCATCTGAAATTGCAGAAAGAGATCATACAATACTGATGAAATGGCTACAAAAAGTTGAGGCTTTGGGACAACGAGCTAAAAATATTTGTCTTTGTATGCTGCTGATTTGACAGTATACTGACCCCTTTATTAATGATATAATATAAAATTTACCAAACTGACTAGCTACTTTTGTCACTGGAAGTAGTGTCACTATATCTACAGACGGAAGTTATATCCTTTTCAGTCCACCCGCCAATGTGTGTTAGAGCAGCAGCTGTTTAAAGACTGAAACTCTTTATATGGGGTTAGAAATGTGTATTGTTCAAGCTATATTCCATCTGTTCAAGTGGCAGCTGAGCGAGGCCGATCAGCCCTTTCAGCCGCTGATGAAAAACCAATCGGCAATCAAATGAAAATCCAATTAGCCGTGTCATAATATGACTCTAACGTCAGCTTGTATTGCAGCCGTACTCAAAGACAAGGGTGACTGGCACGACTTTCTTCTGCTGTCATTGGCTGGCTGAATGGAGCTGGGTTGTTTGCTGGTTTATTAGGACAAGTGTGTGTGTGTGTGTGTGTGTGTGTGTGTGTGAGAGAAAGTGTGAGAGTGAGAGAGAGAGAGAGAGATGAATTAGGGTTACATTCTGTCGCGAGTGACAGGATTCGGCTCTGGGGAGGGTTATTTTTGATAAGCTGTGTGTGCTGGTGATGAAGTGAAAAGTTGTATTGGGATAACTTTGAAGAGTGACTGTTCTTTGTTGTGTGTGTGTGTGGAAGAAGATGGTGGATGGCAACACACGTATACACACCCCAAAGGACACACAGAACAAGGGCAGAGAGATGAAGCATGTGTCCAGACTCACATTTCCGCGAATAATCTCCCTGTCAGGTGTATCTGTGCATCTGTCCAACTACACCCCGCTCCCTCTTTCGTTTAATGCTTGCGTTCTTTTTTTCGGCCTCCCAATTTTTCAGTTTCTCACTCTTTACTTACTGTTTCACAGCCTCCTCTGTCACTGTCTCCATTTCTCTTTCTCTGTCTCGCTCTGCTTGATTCAGGCTGCAGTGTTCATCTAAAGCAGACTCAGACAAAAACCACACGGACATGAAATGTTGTCTGTTGTCTGTTTTATATTACTCTGACCTTTCACAGAGGCTGAACGGAATGAAAAATGTCCTTTTACTCTGGGGATCTTTGGCTATTCTTGTGTGTCCTGGGTTAAAGCATTAATCAGGGCAATCTCTTCCTTGTTTTTCCTGCCTTTTTCAAAGTCTTTTTGTAAATGAACGGTCTGTCTCTAGATTGTTCTCAGTTATCTAGACTGATGACTGCCCTGTGTGTTTAGTTTTGACAACTCACCAGCAGTTTCCGAGCAGGCCTTGCAGGATGTCAGACGGCCGTGGCGTGCGGAAGACGGACCACTTGACTCCTCGGTCTTTGAAGTTGCTGCAGTTGATCTCGTGGGGACGAATCCACTTTTTGATTCGCTGCTGGACACTGTCGCCCTCGGGGAAGCCCACTGAGCGAGGTCCCGGGGGGAAACTGTCATCCACAAAGTTCACAGTGTTCTGAACAGGGACGAGAGGGAGACAGCGGGGGGTAAAGAGAGGAAAAGTGATAGGGAGACAAAGAGGTGAGACTACTGAACCTGTTCAAATATTGTCATCATGACTTCCATTTAAAACATATTCAAAAACAGTGAGACACTTATGATTGTTAGGAGAAATCAACTTGTCTAAAAAAAAAAAGAAAACCTGAACATTTTTAAATTTTAATTAAATTTTTAAATCATGCCCAAAGGAGTTAGTGAGAGCACTTAAAAATAAAGCTTTTGAAACAGTTAAAGCCAGCCTGAAGGACACTTCGAGCTTTGAGGACTAACTGTTAATCTCAACCCTGCATTTCTGATATGACATATTTTACAGGTAGATGATAATTAATACAGGACACTACAGGCCACCACATGAGTGGATTATGTGAGGATGAGGAACAAGGGCAAACTGCTGCCTTCCACATTTAGTCATGTGGCAGGAGGAATTACTTCCACGGTTACTAAGTGTGGCATCACACATGTGAACAGCAGGAGATCAAATGTGGCACCGCCATGTACCAGCCAAGATATGGGACACATATGCAAATCAAACATTTCAAACACCTTTCTGACATATTCCCTGCAGAGCACCAGGCATTTAAAATGACACACTGCATTTAAACACTCTGAAATGTAGCTGCCTCTCTACTGTACACAGGACCTGGACTACACGGATACATTAACAGATCAAGACACCCAATCTGTCACACTATCTGCCCATCTAAAACTCTCCTGTACAAACTTGAGATGGCCAACAGCCTCACACGCAACCCTATCCGGTTTCCCATTTGTGGTGTCAGAAGTGGGCTTGGCCAGCCGTGTTGTGAGGCAGCCAGGGGATGTAATGTGGGCACCCTTCTGGTGGCTCACAGTGAAGCGAAATTGATTAGCCGCCATCCCCCACAATCCAATTCTGTAGCCTCGATGCATTGGCTACCAGACAGAATCACCACCACCCCGGCCATCCGAGGGCTCCATGTAGCTTACCGATTCTGTAGTTTCCTGGCTTTTATTGTGTGGGCTTAGGATTTGCCAGAGGTGAAGGGGAAATCTTTGGCCCTGGACACACATGCAGAGAATGAACTTCATACTAATGTAACTCACAGAGCACTGTGTGTCTATAGACAAGCCTAGAGAGGAATAAGAGAGACAAAACTGTGAGCAGTGACCAAGGGTCAAAGAGGCAGCCTCATTAAGTCCAGACTGCACCTGGCAGAGCTCAGCTACAGCTACTGGCTGTAAGGTAGTTACTATAAACTTCATGGTTGAAATCAGCCTGCATCTAAACAAGCACAGAAATACTTGTGCTGGGTTCTAATCTAAAATATTACACAAACATCATCATTTGGGAAGCTAAGAAGATAAATTAAAAGCCTGTTAGTTCTAATGGATAAATGCATGTTAGCTACAGAAGACTCTGACATCCAAGGACATGATTTTATCGGCTTAATCAGGTCCCTCAATTGTGGCCATGATTTAAACCAGTCATGAATTTGACTGTTTATTCCATTTATTGCTCCAAATGAAGCCTGAGATGGGCATCTATTTCAGTTCACATATATTATTAATGCAACTCTACGTGCATTTGCAGACTTGAACATTCTGTCTTTTAAGAATTAATTATTCTGAGAAGTACTTTACTGTTTGGCACTAAGGTAGAAGTTTATTTTCACACTCTCATCTGCAGGTTAAAGGGATATTCAGTTGACGAATAAACTAAGAGGGCCTGATGATATAAGTACATGGCGCATCCCACTATGTGCTATGTGCCATGTGCTTCAACGTATTTTAATCCATCCTTTCGCTTCCAGAAGGTACTGCTGTTAGAGTATCTTGTTGCACTCACCTCTCATATCGGGAACATATTTGAGCCGATTGTTCTGAGCCACTTGAAAGACATGATAATGAGCAGAATGGTCTGCTGCAATCTGCCCATAAAGAAAAGACAGCAGCCTATTCACATCTGGTGTGGTGGTGGCGCACAGGGTGTTCTATGAGCATAATAATGTTTTTTTGTTTGTTTGTTTTTTCAAGAGCTGTTGACACCATGCTGTCATGCTGCCTCACAAACAAGCAGATCCCCCCATAGACATAAAATATATTAATAACAATGTGTTAAAAAATCTAAAGCCGAGTATGTAAAATGAGAAGAGCCTTAAAGTAAAATAAATTGCCTGTATGAAATAAGATATAACATTAGAACCAAAGTGGAAACTATCATATTTTTGGATTGTTTAAGAAGTATGAATAACATGCACAAAACATTTTCCTGTTGTTCAGCTTGCGGTGTTGTGACGTCTGCCAGCGTAAGTCTAGCTGACTGTCCTCATCGAGTGAGCCTGGCACGGCTGTCTCTGATTCTATCACTGGGCATGTGCCAGCAAACTAGACCGCAATCAGCCAATTCAGTGCTGAGCTGAGAAAACCTGCTGCCTTCCTGCCATCTACACAGAACTGGCAGGCATACAGAGACCTTTCTGAGGATAGTAAGCTTGTAGCTATTTTTCAGAAAACCTATTGATTGCAGAAAATGTGGTCACAAGGAACTATAGAGCTGGATTTCATAGCGCCACACTTATTAAACCCAAAACAAAAGCATCCCAGAACAGCCTGGTACGTACAATACTGTCACAGGCAGTGAAAACCTGTCACTGCAGGCAGTCAGAACTTACAATTCAACATGCAAACCAAAACCCCAGATAAAGAGTGGGGCAAAAAAAAAATAAAAATAAAATAAATATCAAGCAACAAGTAGTATAAAGAGTGGTGTAGAGAACGAAAATCAAATAAATCAAAGTCACTCCGTTGCCATGTAGCATCTTTTTGTTGCTCCCCCAGAGGGTGACATGGAGAGCGAACAGAGGAACCAGTTCCAGTGAACTGGGTTTTACAATTCACAGGCGGCGCTAATGGCTGTTAGTAGCATTTATTTGTTTGGCAGTAAGTAAGCGGACACGCTCTGGGGCCACTGGCATCAAGCACATACACACCTCTCGCTCTCTAAACCAATCAAGGAGAGTAGAAAAGCGAGGAGGCAAGAGAAACAAACTCCACTCAGGTGAGGAGAGAATAATATTTCTCACATCTTAGTTTTGGTCTTTATTGATTGCTACAATCTCAACAAACTCTCCAGTAACTTACACAGTGTATTTCATCAGCAGCACCAGATGCTATACTCCAGCAAGTCTAAAAAAAGAAAATCTGAACTAAACAGATAAAAACATACAGTCTGAAACTTTCACTGTATCCGTGTGGTCAGACTGCATAAACCAAAAGCTTTTATCATTATTACATTTTCACCAATGGTGTTACATTCACTATTGGGAAGCGATCATTTCTGCTCCTCTTCTCTCTAGCTCTGCTACTAAAAATAGGCTAGCCCTTAGCACGTACACACACACAAACACATACACACAGCCAGCCACACATTGACTGCTACACTGGAGAATTGAGTGCAGTCGTGTGGAGAGGGTGGGGTGGGGGTGTAGGGGGTGTGGTGGGTGGAAAGGGGAAAGCATATTTTGAGATATTAGCAGAGAGGAGGAAAAAAAAAAGCAGGATGAGTGTGTCTGGATAGATGTGATGGAGGGAGACGGGATAAAAAGGGAGATGAAGAGAGGAAAGTACTTTGAAGAGCGCAGAGGGGCACAGCTAGGGAGAGGGAGGCCTAAAATACTTGCAGGAGAAAAGGAAAGATGATGAAGGAAAGACTAGCTTAAATGTCGATCTTAAATTGGGAAAAGAGGAAGGGAAGGTGGGGATGAGGGATCGTCGATAGGAAGGATATCGACGATCCTACTGAGCCAACTCCTACGCTTGCAGCAGTGATCCCTGTGACTTTCAGAGAAGCCATTAATAATGCATTCTAAAGCTCACTCCATGCTATTGTAAACATAGCATGATAGGTGGCATGCCGGTGTAGTAAGTGGGCATGCATCAGACACCCAAATAAATTCAGAGAATATAACCCTGAAAATGAAAATGACCTGAATCTGATCAGTTCTGGATTCTGCAATGCCCACATTTATCTGAGGTTGAATTAGTCCAGTCAGGTTAGTCTCATTAGCATAGGTGTTAGCAGTCTTAAATGGTCTCAAATGAACCCTTCTGACAGCCCCGAGTAACATATCCATGACAACATAATCCAGGCTTATTAAAAGTTCAGCATTGCAGAGAAAGTGAACGTGAAGTGGTGTGACATTAAGAAGCAACATAAAGGTCGTCACATCCTAACTATGGTTGCTAGGGAAGACATCTCTGTGTCTCCAAACAGCTGTGAAACTGTGAATCAGACCAATTAGGGCTCATGAATGACACAATTGACTTCAAAGCCTTCTTGATCTTCGAACATTAAATGCAGAAGAGCTGGGTAAAATACATCATTATTTTAGGTTGTTATGACAACAGGCAAGCTCGTAATTACAAAAGCATAATTAGGTTTTTATCCCTTAAGAAAAAAAACACTTAACATTTATGCAGCTTAATTAAAATGTTCTGTTTCATGCTGGATATTAATATTAAGGAGTGTTTGCTGTCTGTTTAACAAGAACACTGTTCCAATCTTTTAACAAAATTGATGCAGTGAAAGGAAATTACATTCAGAATGATTAAAAAAATGCTTTATCTCTCACAGACAGGTCTGCTATTATACAGTAACGTGTATTTCATTAAGTAGTCTAATATCTTCCTAAATAAGAACTCTTAAGTTGTGGTTTGTGTAAATGGCAGACAGGAAATAGAGTCTGACTCAAACTAGGCAGTCAGCATAAAAGAAAAACAACATCCCAGGTGAGTCTAATAAGCACAAACAATACAACTGCACTCATTAGAGCCTCCTAATATAAGAGTTACAGACTGTACAGACTACAGAGAAAAAGACTTTTGAAATTCTGAATCAGAATTTTGCGAAGTGACTTCTCTGTGACTGAGGGTAGGTTGTAGTCTGGATATAAAAATGAGACACGGTTTCTGCAGCTCATTTAGGTGGCCAACATTCACCCGCTAGCCGTTTAAATCTCTGCTAATGAAGCAAGTGCAAACAGAGGCAATGACAAAGCCTATTAGCATTTCTCTGAAATTAGAGAGATTGAGGGAGTGGGAACAATGCCAGAGCCATAACAAAATGGGGGAACTGTGCTCTGATAGGCAATGTGCACCCGGTGATGCATTACACACTGAAATAAGCAGACTGGAAAATTCAACAAAATGTAATAGGTAAAAAGAACAAAATGGCCACACATGATTAACTTATGGTTGCTGGACAACAAATGTCAGTTGCCTGTCGATGACACCTTGCTACTTGTTAAACCTTTAAAGATGATGCAAATTCAATACAAGAGAAACATCTAGATCTCACCACTGACAGGCCCAAGCCATTATAATTTACTAATGACACAAAGTGACTGTGCCTCACTTTTGAGCCATGTGTCATGAAAGTGTTGATGTTTCTTGTGTTTACCAGCTACAACTAATTTTCCCTTACCTCTCTGCAGAAGCTGACAATGTTCTCCCAAAGCTCTTTGGCCTCGCCCTCGTCATTTCGTCGACGAGCCTCTACATGCATGCTCTCCCTCCTCTTCAGAGGCTTAACCACCTTGCGAAGAGTGAGGTAGTGCTGGGGTGTGTGGCATGCTACACAGTTCTTGGCCTTGATGTCATTGAGCAGCGTACATGCTGGGCAGCTCCACTGTCCTACCTTCTCCTGAAGGCTAGATGAGGTGGAGGAGGAAGAGGAACTAGAAGCAATAGCAGAAGAGGAGGAAGGGAAGCACCGGGCCTGTTTCCGTGTTTTATGACCCGAGGAGGATGAAGAAGAGGAGGGCGTACAGGAGCATGATGCTGTGCCAGCCCCTGACGGGAGGCCACAGTGTGTACAGCAGCGGGGCAGGGGCGCCTGCTGCTCCTGAAAGCCATGCAGCTTGGAAGAACCACAAGCTGAGCACTTGGGTGCCCCTGTAGGGTTGCGCAGCGTGCACTTGGAGCATGCCCAGGTGCTAAAATCCGGGCTGGAGGGGCTGGCTGGGGTAAATCGTACCGACTCACAGCCTACCAGGTCAATGAGGTCAGCACCAGCCCGTGTTGATCGGCAGGCCTCGCACTTGGACGAGCTACCTTGGTTGGGCAACGAGCAGCTAGGGCACTTCCAGGTGGGGGTGGCTGAGGAAGCAACAGCGAGGTGGGGGTTCAGCGGATGGTGCTGAGGGTCCTCTTCCTCCAAGATACTGAGGCGCTTGCTGGGGTATGAAGGTTCCTGGGGTTGGGCATGTTTGGGCTTGGCTGGCCGCTGTGGGCCTGGCTGGGGTGGCACACTGGCCGCTGAAGGGGAAGTGGGGCTTGGAGTGTTGGTGCCTGGGTTTGGTGGGCGCCCTGGAGGGGGCACCTCTCTTCTGCTGCGGGGCACAGGATTGTTTTGGAGGGAGGAGGAGAAGGAAGTAAAAGGGGAGGAAAGGGACTGTGAGGAGACATGGGGAGGTTCTTGAGGATCACAGGGAGGGGGTGGGGGAGAGTCATCCGTTAGGTCTATTAGTAGCGGGGCAGTCCCTGCTGTGTGAACAGGAAACCCCAGCACAGGTGTGCGCACCTCAGGCACCACCAATGCTTCAGGGGGGATTTTAGGCAAAGACAGTTTCCTGGGACCACCACAGGCTGAACATGACAGTGCCACAGGTGTGTTGTGAAGTGTGCAGCGAGGGCAAGCCCAGCCTGAGTGCTGCCCCTCCAGGATGCACACTTCTCCGTTGCTCTCAGATCGTCGCAGCACTTCCTCCTTAGCTGGATGCTGTCCATGGGGCTCTAGTAAAACTGTGGGGGTGACGGTAGGTGTCAGGGGTTCAGTAGGGGCAGATGGGAGGCCGTTGGCAGTGGCGGCTATGGTGGTTGTAGGGGGTGTGTGAGTAGCAGGGGATGGTCCGAAGCCGCAGACGGAGCAAGCTCCAGATCCCTGGGGGTTGTTGAGTGTACAGCGTGGACAGGCCCAGCGATGCTCCTCAGTGCTACTCAGCCGCAGAATCTGGTTAAGGTCGGGTTTCTGGCGTGGTGCCTCACAGATGGAACAGCGAGGTGCTGCGCCGGCATTTAAGAAGGTGCAGCGTCCACATGACCACTCACTGCCTCGCACTGCTGCTGCCATGGAGCCAGGAGAGTGAGAGTGGCTGGAAAACAGTAAACAAATTGAGTCAGTAATACATTCTGCCATATACTGTAACTGTAATTGCTTAGCAATAATACATGCATATTAAGTATGCCACTGTTCAATCACTTGAGCTATTTCAGTGATTAATATTCTGAGCAATGAGGAAAGTGTTGGTGGAGCAAACTATGAGGAAAGGAAAAGACAGAAGCAAGACGGGGTCAGAAAAAGTGAGAAATAAGAAATTATGAAAAGCCAGAGAATTAATACATGCTTCCAGTAAACTAAGGGTGATTATCTAAAGGAAGAGAGGACAGTGAAAACATCTGAGACTCCAAGAGAAGGAGAGAATTAGAAAGAAAAATGGAGAATGAGAGGGAAAGATTAGCCAGTGCTGGGGGAAAAAAATCAAATCTCCATCCTGGGGGCTCTGCTGGCAGTAAATCCATACACAATGGCCACATGATTAGAGCCAGGAAGACAGCACATAGCCGAAGGAGAGGAGAGGAGACTGCTATTGCCTCAGAATACTGAGGAAAGCGTTCCTTGAGTCCTCCTGACTGACACTTATTAGAATGGAAAAAACACATGGGATCTCTTCCACTTCATATTAGCACTTCTCTCCCCTTTTACTCGGTGAATGCTAATGCAGGGCAGCCAGGGGCAACTTAAGGTCAATCCCATACCCAAATGAATTTCCAAATGAATTTTGAATGTATGAGTCTATTAATTCTGGCAGCACTTATGACTCATATTTTAGAGACAAATCATTCATACTCCTGGATTTAAAGCAATTTAAAAACAACTATCAGCATCTTTCACAGGACTTCAATTAATCAATTCAATGGGAATCAAGAGTTTTGATTCAGAAGCATAGAGAGCAATGATCTATCTTGTCAGGCTAATCAGTTGATTTCCACCTCCTACACATAGTAACCTAAAGCAGTCTGTGGTTGCGGATTGACTTGTATTCATTCTGTGTGCCTGCAGTTCAGTCAGTTTGACTTATTGATAGTGTGTCTATCAATAGGGCCATTTGGGGTGGGGGGGAGCACAGTTGGATACTTGTAGAGAGCAAGGGGGGTTTGGAGAGGGAGGGACGGCCCCAAGGGACGGACGTGGTTGCTGTCTGGACAAGCCCATAAATGTCACTGTCACATCAAGCTGCTCATGTGTGAACACCAACACCGAGAAGGTAATGTGGGAATTGTGGGATAGTGGAGGGTAAGGTGCTAAGAGCTAGAATACTGCGAGGCTTTTTACATTGATCCCAGTGGCAAAGATGTTGCCCACAAAATGACAGCGGCGCTTGTGGATCTGGTCACATTTATCTCTCTTTATTATATTTTGGTTAGAGAACTACCGGTTTGCCCAAACCTAAGGCTGCTTTGACAAAAGCTTTTGGTTTGTGGGGAAGCATTGGTTTGTGGATATTTGTAAAATACTCCCTGTGGAAACAGACTATTTTTCTTTGAAAAACATTGAGATAATCCTTTGTTGTTTTCACATTAGGGCATGGAAAAAACAGTCCATGTGACATGTGACATTTTTATGGTAGTGATGAAGTATATAGTCTTGTAAGGGTGACTGCTGGTTGGTCGGCCTAGGTCCTGCTCTTCTCCCCTGTAGCACCAAGTGTCCTGGCTGGCTAATTGCCCTTAGTCCAACTCCATTAAACCTTTTCAAACCAGACGAATCCTCAGAACCCAGGGGAACCTCTTAACAGACAACCTCTCGCTCCCAAGCACACAGTCCTCTCCTCTGGCCAACTCTCCTCCCTAAGGGTAAGGAGGAGAATGACAGTGTCTTTGTGTTTGGGTCCTCGCCGCTGGTTGTGTGTGCTTGTTTGCATGTAGGAATGTAGTTATATTTGTAGATATAGCATAGTTGCTTTTTTTATTACTACATTTCAGTCTTTGTTTGTATGTGTCCTCAGCAAAAGTATGGAAGCAGAAGTCCCAGTGCTTTATGTCAGAAGCCATTAGCACTACATTCATTCTCCTCGGCTGAAGTCAGCAGTCCAACATAAACCAGGGCCCACTGAGCGAAGAGCAAACTCAGCCTTCCAAGGATAACAATAAGCAAAACTAGGAAAACACAATTTTTGTGAAGACACACAAACACTGAGAAATCACTACTTAGCTCTTTGTTTTGCTAAGTCTTTCACCCCACTGTACGGTCTGCCATGTCCTCCTGGTAGCTATGCAATAATAATTGTTTTTGACTTTAAACCTTAACATAGAAGGAGTGTCAATGCAGTATCAGTCACGGAGTAAGAATTTAAAAAAGCATCACAATTGTGTAAAATTAGTCTTTAGTATGCTGTGAAATATTCCATCTATCCCCAAATAACCTGGGCTGTCCTCAGACTACAACACCCCCAGCCCCAGCAGTTTAGTTAAATGCAGTTGAATTAAGTGACAGCCCCATGCTAGCATTGATGGCACATGTTCACAACGTGCTTAGCTCTCCAAAGTCCTGCCAATCGGTGCGCCGCAAACGGCACTGACGACGACAACAACAACACCACCACCAAGTGTCATCACCTCATGTTTGATGGCAGGTTCTTCCCTGTGGCCATTTTCATAACTGTCAGGCCTCTTTCATCTCCAGCGAGAGAGCAAAGTCATGGTGTCAGCCACATGGAGACTTTGTCAAAGCAATTGATTTGGTTCTTGACGGAGCACAGGGATTGCAAATTCATTATGTTTCTGTCTGCAGCAGCCGACGTAGGAGCTTTTCATCGAAGTGAGCAGACAGCCTCTCTAAGAATGTATATCTAGCTTAATTATCTTATTATTATCTGTTGTAAACATTACACCTATGAAATGTAAGTAACACATGATTAACAACTACAACCACAATTCCGGCCCTCAATTAAAAGGATGCATATTGAGTGCACCCATGCACATGCCTTTGTATGTACAGTATATGCCTGCAGCAGACGATGAAGCACTAGAGCCTGTGATCCTTGGACCCTACTTGAAAGGATGCTTTCCGTGTACATGCTCCACTCACTCACAGGAGTGTGTACAAGCACACACAGAGACACACAGACACACGCACACACCTTTTGTCCTTGGCCCTGTGTTCAGTGGAGCTGCTCTGAAAGTGCCCACTTCAGCTCCTCAGTTCCTCTATGTCGCAGACCTGGGCCGGTAGCCAATAGCTTACAGTGGAGAGAGAAACAGTGCAAGAGAGAGAGAGACTTCACCTCTAGAAAACCCATCTTTTTGCAATGAGGTCCTCAATGCAGCCTGCTGCCCATAAAGTACCTCGCCCTAGTCTAAATTCACTCAAGCGCATCAATGACCCCAGTTTTCACTGGATATAAGACAATCATAGAGCACTTCAGTAAACTACGAGAAGCGAGAACTCTACAACTCTCAGTGAAAACAAGCAAACTGGTAACATCGTGGTGGGGTGAAAAAGTTAAATTAACTTCCACAACTGAGATGTCAACAAGGAAGTCTTCTGGCTTGGGAGAAAAGGTACCTATGATAAACAGACAGAGTAGAGGTATACAGAAAGTACACAACCCTGGATGTAAGGTGGGTCAGAGAGGTTAGAGTTAAGTCTACAAATGCACTGTTGATCGTGTGTAGGCCACCTATGGCCAGCTACTTGGATTCATTCCACATACTGAACTCTGCTGCGTGATCAAGTGAGCCGAGTCTCGCCAGCTTCTCCCTGCCTCACTGTGAGACATTTGGCCTTTGTGCGACAGTCATTAGCACTGCCTTTCCAGGGTTGGCCGTAAGCCCAGGGTGAGGCGAAAGCGTGGTACCATCCCTGGCCATTGGAGGCAGACTGTATCTGCTTTATACATTCAACACAAATACATTTTGTTGACAGGTCCTTTTCCTTGATGATTAAACATGGCAAGTCTAAACTGCTTTAACATTCACATTAAAATATTTTTTAAAGGTCAGTTCTAATTAATTATATATAGTTCTATTATTAATTATCTAATAAATTATATTATTTGTTATTTTTGTTATATTATCATCAGATGATACTGAATCTGATGTACTGTATGGTACAGACATGTCTTTGGTTCCATTCTAATGTTAAAAAACGTGATTAATAAAGAAAGAACACCAAAAGTACTGAATTAACCCTGACATCAGACTAAGCTAAAACACTAAAAAGGAGTCAGTCTGCACTTCACAGATATTATATAACACATGGCCTGGCTGTCAGTCAGTGTACAGCAAGTGTCACACAGGGTTTCCATGTCAGTTCATCTTGTGACTAGCTGTGCTTTCAAAATTTTGCAAAACACAAGGTTTCTCAAAGCCTTGACTGTAAACATTAGTAACCACACGGAATTACTTGATCCCAACATATTGTTTACTCTATACTCTTGTTGCCCATTAGACTGATAACTAATAACATTTAAATTACACTTCCACACTTATTATTGTGTGTATGTACATGCTACGTGTATCTGAGAGCAACATACCAATTGAAGCTGGTATGAGAACATACTTGGCAGACAAAAGCTCCCAACTGTAATGTGCAGCTTGTACACATTGCAGTACAGTGACGGTTGCATGCAGTAAATGCCAAGACTAAAATAACTGCACGTTAAACCACAAGGCAAAAGATGTGTTTTCCTAGTAAATTCTTCTAGCTCATCAGTGGTTGGATGTGGTTGCCTCCATTGCTCAAACTTAATAATGTAGCCAATCCATTCGAGCCTGTCAGTAGTTTTGGATCATTAGCAATTGAATATTTGGGCAGTGGGTTAAAGCAATTTTAAGACACTCACATAGGCTCAATTAAGCCTAAGAAATTATCAATAGGGTAATCAATATTGCAAATAATCAGATACTATCTTGCCTTCATGCCAACGCTGCAAATCCCTGCTAGCCTCAATGTTTTGTAATGTATCTAAATATATTAGTAGATTGATCTTTACATAAGGTATTAAGGCCTATATAATAATTGCTGTTAACATTTTTAATAATTTTGCTATTTTCTCTTATTTCTATTACTTCCTCTTAAGATTTCAGTCGTGCGTTATAGTGTATCTCTTAGTCAGCTATTACTATTAAAATTGTTTACCAAAAAACTAATTTCCCCACAGGAATGAACAGTTTCATATCTCATGTTAAACATGCCACACTTGATCTGTGGACAATGCATTTGATTTGTTATTTATTGCGAACCTCACATCTTTTAATGTAAACATTTTCCTGGGTTATGTGAACTTCTTGATAACCAGCTTTGCTACATCAGTTCTCGGCGATCACTAACGGGCCGCGTGAGGCTGGATAACTCTAGGAAGCCTGACTGTGTGGAACTCCCTTTGTGAGACAAACTCCAGATGTAGCTAGCCCACACACCAACACTCTCAAATAAAGTGAGTCACTCTGGTGATAAATATTTACAGGCGCAGTTTTGTGTGAACGCGGGGAGGGAATTGGAGACGTAGATACCGTAGCTTATAAAATGTTTATGTTAGAAAAATGTCTTGGTTATTGTGCACTTAATGATGAGCCTGTTTAGTAGCTGCGACCCTAGAAGTGACAGGGATGCAGGGAGTGATTTCCATAAGCTGCAAGGGCATTACCCAGGGTTTTCAGAGTACTGGCATTACAGCTTGTACTTTTTTAAAAAGGTTTTTACTTCATCCAGGCAAACATCTCTAACAGACAAAGCGATGATCCCAACTGAGTGGTGATTCTTGTTAAACTGAGCAAAGCTTGTTATAAAAAATAAAAAATGATACTTATCAGAGGCCAATATGCCCTTGGATCAGACAGACTGTAAAAAAGAATAATGACTGTTGAAAATTCTGCTGCATCTGAACACACCCAGAAAACTTCTGTGACGGGGATTAGATCAGCACTTTCACACAATCTTTACCACACTTGAGAAACCCAACTGAGAATTAATTTACCTCTTTAGTAATGAATGCAGCCTGTCTGCTGCAGTTTTACTAGCAAAAAGGTTTGTTTATCACTCCATTGTGGAATTTTTCTTGCTTGCGAGATCATAACAACCTTTTTCACTTAAAAAGTTATTTTCCCCTAGCAATCATTCCTCCCTGTCTTTCAGAGGAGCTGGGTCAAAGACTTAAGGATTACCAGTAACAGCCTCCTTTCTTCCTGCCAGGTAATATGTGTGGCATGAATATGACTCATTACTCAACGCTGACAGGTCTACAGAATTAATTCGTTACAACAAACATTATGGAGCTGAGCCACTGACTGCTACTTATCCAAGGCGAGTATCTGGAGCCCAGACTTTAGCGGCAGATAAAGAGTTTCTACTGTGACAGGCTTGGTGACGTGATACAAGGGATTGGTGACGGTGAAGCCTTAGTCACAGGGGACAACACAACAAGATCAGTGAGTTTTGATGCAGTGACATTGAGCAGGACACTTCCTAATAAGAAGAGAGAGACTTTGAGAATGAATATGAAGACAGTATAGGTTTATAAAATGTTATGGTGTTTGCGGTGGCACAAGGAGTCCTAACAGAGCAAATTAGACAAAAGGTCTTTTGAAAAAGTGCCCTTAGGCCGAGACATTCCTCAGCATCGCTGAGGTTTTACCCTAAGAGCCATTTTAAAAACTGAATACATACTCCTCTCTTATGAAAATGGAACATTACAAGAAGGGTGTGGAAGAAGGGTGCTGTAGAAACAAAGGTGATGCTGAGTAAATGTTATGTGTCAGGGTAATCCCATGCTTGAGAATATCTGAGTCTGTTTATGCTTTCCATGATGTAAAAGTTCAAGACAGTTCACTGCTTTTGCCGATGTTTTCACGCAAGCCTGAGCCAGATGATCAAACACCTCATGATCAAGGCCTAATAACCCAGAACTATAATCAAAATAAGATGTGAATGAACATTTTTCCTGAATAAGAGACTGAAGATACTAAGAATGCAAATACTGGTCAAGAAGAGGGGAAAGGAAACAGGAAGAATAACAGTAGCTTCTGACCTCTAGCAGTGCCCTCAGTGAATATTTCACGACCAGTGCTCATTTTTGACGAGTGCATCTGTCAACGGTGGAGACAGCTTCAGACATTTGAATCTTTAAACAGAGGAAACTGTCTAACTGGGTTTCAGCAGACATCAGAGCAAAGCGAGAGAGCAAGCAGGAAGCTGGCAGGAAGCTCCAGAATCAGGGAGGAAGAAGGGGAAGAAATGGCTGGGGCACGGTGCTGCTGCCGATGTGCTTAATTCAAGTTCCTGTGGGCATCCAAACCTGGAGGGCAGGAGCACTGCTGACACAGTGCTGCCTTCAGCCAGAGGGGAACTTCTCAGACAGGCAGCACAAAGTAAAGTTTTACTTCCTGCTTCCAAGACACAAATGTAATCCTTGAAGGCAGACCAGTAAAAAACACTTGCCATGAGGTTTCTCTATCTCACAGGCTTCTAATCTTACATCACTAAACATTGACATAAATAATCAGCAGGTTATATGGGATTCCTCCAGAGGTGCAATTTGCCAGCACAGGTTTGTGTGTGAGACTGCCAGGTTACCATGTGTGATCTTATCTAGGGCCAGACGAATTAGGTTACTGAACATATGCTACAGATTTCCATGGCAACAAGAGTGGGGGAATCTGGAATCATGTCAGTTGCAGTGCCAATAGGCTAGTTTTTTCTTGCCGCATCAGTGCTGTTTTCCAAAGAAAGCCACACTGAGACAGAGCCTGCATGCCAAATCTATTCTGGTGGCTTTGGGACTGTCCTGACGCGTCCCTGTCTTCATCAGACAGGCAATAGCAAGGGAGGATGCACTGAAATAATTCAGACATAAACTCGGTGACTGGTGACCAAACTGGTCGAATCCAAGTGGACCCGTTTTAATCCAATTAAAGGGGAGGAGAGCCACTTGAATGGATCTGCGATAAACGCCATCATCCATCATGCTGAGACAGTAGAGACACTGGGATCGACTCTGGAGAGAGCAGGCACTCACTTTAAGGGCTCAGGGCTCCAAAGGCCATGTGCAATGCAACACACTAGCACGAAGGGGCTGAGATAAAATGAAGCGCAGTCACATTGTTAACTTCAATAATAATAGCATTGGGATAAAACTGCATTATGCTGCTATTAAAATAGAGAAAAGATTGAGATTCCGAAATTATGAAACACTGCGGCTCACACAACTACAGCTCTTTTGCTCTTTGTCTGCTGAATGGGTTGTTGTCTTGAGTGAACCTTCACAGTAGTGGTACTGATTCAGTGCACACTAACACTTCCTAATGTCAATGGGTCACTGCTGGATGAAAACAAATTGAAATTACCCAAGGATAAGACTGTTCATGCAGTCTCCAAGCTAAGAAAAACAAGGGAAAGAAAACGTTTATAGGACTATATATTAGAGAATAAACTGTATGAGAATGGCTGAAGTTCAGCTATGCTCATAGTGTTCTGTTGTTTCTATATTTCATGCTCTGTCACAGCCCAGCAAAGCTTGCCTAACCTTGTTAGGCTCACACAGCATTGTGTATATGTGCATAAGACTGTGAGTGAGTGTGTGTGTGAGAGAGTGGGGGTAGATAAGAGGGCATGTTCCAAGTGCTACTGCACAGTGTTTCTAATACATCTATTGTAAGGATGTGTGTGTGTGTGTCCTTCTCTGCCTCCCAGCAATAGACTGAAATGGTGTGTACTGTATATCTGTGGATGTCTGATTGTGTTTATGTGCTCAGCTGACTGAGGGTGTAGTCTGATTGATGATGGAGGCAGAGGCTTGTTGCTACAGCGATGCACAAACGCAATGGAAGAATCTGTTGAATAGAAAAATAAGTTGACTGTATGATGCAAAACTACACTGACAGTATGACCTGTACAAGAGTTTCATTCATGCATGGAGCTATGGTTGATGGAGCCGCGTTTCAGCATGGGCTAAAACCAGCCCTGTCTATATTTTAAAACTCTTAGAAGAGTAAGCAACGGAATCCATGACAGCCTTAGCTGTTAAATGTAGAGCAACTGCAAGGAAAGCATTGACAGCAGCGGGCAGGAATCAAGAAAGATGAAAGCCCAACTGGAGACCAATGCTGAATAAATAATGACATCCATTGTGGGGAAATGTGATCGGGCTCTCTGAAAATCAATAACTAACAACCGGACCGTGATGCCCTGAGTGACTCAGCAACAACTTCAATACACTACAGGCGGTCGATATCAACTGCCTGTTCTCGTTCCGGGAGACATGACCCAAAAAGCTGAAGGAAAACTGTAAACACTTCTAAACAAGAGATTGTGTGAGGGCGGTTGAGAAGATCAGATTTAGAAGCAAGTCAGTCAAAACTGCTATACAACTGCTAAACAATAATTATTGCAGCACAGTCTTCCTTGTAGATACAGTAAGTGAATTATCTTTTTCATGCAGCCAATAGTGACAGTCTATATGAATAGCATGTCTCTTCCACAAATAGTTGTAGATGTAAACCTCACCTAATTACACAGCTGCTGCTGGCTCAATAAGAAGTTTGTTCTTAGAGAAACTCTTAATAGGTGTTATAGTCTCAAACTCAAATCAAACTAAGGAGCCTCTATTCACATTTATATTTTTCTGTGGGTGGACAACAGATGTGTTTCCTGAGTGAAAAAATACCACAGTGTAGCCACACTTACCAAGATGCACTATAAGAGAATGCATCCACTCTGTTTTTAATCATTTTCTGAACTAAAGAAAGTGAATAAGAGCTTGTCTTGAAGCCCGATAAAAAGCATGGCATCAAAACTCATCTTCTAATTACCCTTGGGCTGGTTTTCATTGGGCTCACAGAGGTCAGGTCGCTCTATCTGTCCAGGCAATCTACTAAGCACTGCATAAAGTGTAGCACATACTGTACAGCTGCGAGAGGAGGACCAATAGGGTGGGATTTTGGTTTCCAAATCCGGCTTAGCCAGATTTTGGGTGCATCATAGAAAAACATCAAAATGCAGGTTTTGATTAGATAAGCTTTGATGAAACAGGAGATTTTATCCATCGCTGTGAGGTTATTGAATCCTCAGTAAGTATTTCTAAAAGCCTGTGAAAGAGAAAGTAGTAAGTTTCTCAAATGACCAACGCTGATGAACAGTGTCAGTTTACAAAGTCAACATCAGCCCAAGAGCCTCAAAATAATGCCAATTTGTACGCTTACGCTCACAGCTTTAAATGGCGGCATTCCCGTGTAATACAACCCCACGTCTCATTCCTCCAGCGACTTCCCCAACAACCTGCCAAGCCAGGCCAGCCCGCCGCTCTGTGCCCCAAGTGCACTCAACTGAGAAATGTGTTGGAGCCCGGCTGGGTGGACAGTGTTGGCTCTTACCTGCGCTCTCGATGAGGCAGTGGGTGTTGCTGCTGACGCGTGATGAAGGTGGTGCCCCACACCGGGCTGCTGTGGCTGTTCCTGAGCCAGCCCACAGGGGGTGACGATGGGTACGGGGTGCTGCGGAAACCATGGTCTGACTCAGTCTCTGCAGTGAGAGATGAGGCTGAGCTCCCCATCACCACAGCGATGGGAAATAAGTCTCTGAATGCACTCTGACAGGGGGGCTCTGTTTGTTCTGTTTCTCCCTAGAGCACAGAAGTAGAGAAGGGATCCACGGTTGTATTCAGTGAGACATACTAAGATACACTGATTGGGAAGAGACCAAAGGGTTTGTTTGGACCACAACAGCAACCCTTACCATGTGTTTGTATTTGCCGTAAACTTCCTGTTGACAACTCTCTGCTTCAAATAGGAAGAACCACAGCAACAAGGAATCGAAGATAACGGTCCTCAAAAAATGAGCGTAACTTGCAGGTGGCCAAGTATGCAGATCAGGGTGGATATCCCACAGCGCACAGGAGAAGAAGTTCTCAATTCAAGTAGTAATTTGATGCGTGGAGCGCTGATTCCAATTCAGCAGTTGGTCTCAGAGAGGAGAAAATACAATTTTCTCACAGCAAAGGCTTGTAATTCTCCCCCTTGTAGACTTTAAGCTTGTAACACTCTGCACCATGTTTTCCACAGTGCCACTCATAATTCCTCCTGCGTTCTTTCTCACACATCTCCCGAGTCTGTGCAGTCTCATGCCTGGTTCCTCTTTCCTTTAAACATGCTCAGAAGACCATTCGATCAGCAAAAGCAGGAAAAGGTGTGTACAGAAGTGAACGTGTTCACTGTCTTTCAGCATCTCAGCAGCCAAACAGTACACCTCTGGAAAAGAAGTGGAAGAAAACCCCCAAAACATCCAGGACACCACAATAACATCATGGTCCACAAAGACAGCCGATGGTAATCAATAGTGGCATGGATCTTGCTGGAATAAAAGTCATACAAAATATATCCACATAGTTATTTACAATGCGGGCACTGGAGGAAATCAATGCATTGCATTTCCCGGGAAGGGTGTTGGCAAAACTACAAGTATGCTAATATCCATGTCTCATCTTTCAGACATCCAGTCAGACTAACAGCTGCTGTGGAAGTTCACCAGTAAAAACAACCCAGCACTTCTCCCACTTGATAAAACCTCATGTCTGAAACCCTTGAGGAGGGCTTTCTCACAGATTAGACCATTTCTGGTATTTGCAGGGTTTTGGATTTCCACGTGAAAAAAAACTGACGTGAACTTCAAAATTTAACCTGCAGAAAACACCGGATACAGGGGGTGTTTTAAAGGAGCTGCTCTTTAAACATCAACAGTTGCCACAGCATGAAAATGTTTACATCTCTGCTTCAAGTTCCGCGTAATATCCGACCAAATTCCCAAGAGGAATGTTCTGTTTCAGGCTGCAGTGCTCTGCCAACGCAAGGACGGGAGATGATCCTAGATCCGCTGTCTGAGAGAATCAGCTTAATTTCTGTCTGATCCCACCGCCGAGGCCGGGCAGCCTAGTTCATCAACTTGCGCTGGGATTTATGTGGACTTGTCGGCCTGGCCTGTCCTGTCATAGCGCGTCTCTACAGGCGAAGCAGCTGAAGGAAACAAGTAATTCCATGGATGCTGTCAAGGAGCAGAAACCACATTTGAATGCATTTTGACGAGTATCGATAGCTTGTAAAACCCTGAGGCAAAAGTCTAAGGAGAGCAATATTCCGTGGTTTGTTTTAGCTTGAATTAACATTTAGTATTAGATGGTTATTATGGGACCCAACGCAGATATCACATGCGCTTAAATCCATTAGGTTTCCAGATTCAGTGAATGTTACATGATAATGAATCACTGAAAACGCCAGCGCATATGGGCTTTCAATTTAGCCTTTTAACAGCACTGCAAAGCGTTGGGCTACTTGTGCTCTGTGTCCGTGCCCACATAGCGGCAGAGGCCAGGGAGAGTCTCGCGCAGGAGGCGGCATGCGGGCTTAGGAAACGTTAAAATAGCGAGGGGGTCTCATCCAGGAAGGCGCACTGAATCGCAAATTTCACCATCTTCCGCCTGGTCCATTCCAGCCTGCGTTCATCTCATATTTCCAGCGTTTGGGCTGTAGATGCCGAACCTTGTTGCCTTATGACACATCCTCGCTCCAGTCCCGTTGTCGCCTGCTCATAGTGCAAAGCTGCTCCATACCAGAATGCTTGTATTTAATGGTTCCATTTGGGTATGTTACATGTTCTTCTTCTCCCGTTATATATTTTTCCACGGGCTTTAATTCTCCCTCTCTGATAGCCTGAGCGCAGCGGACGAGGATGCAATCTCCTCCTATAACAGCGGATTACCGGAGTGTCAGCAGAGCGCAGGCGCACTGGCCTGGCGAGCAGAGGAAAACTGGAAGGCTGCGTTCAAGAGAAATAAATAAAACTCAACAGAGTCGAAGCCGTGGAGATCTTACTCATTAATGTGAATCCCAGAGTAACGACTGGTGATGGATGTCAGGTTCAGCCTGGGGCGGATGAGGCATGTTCATTCTGGGAAAACACTTGGCAATAAAAATTGTTTAGGCTACACCTCACATGTCACACTTACACAACGGTCTAATAGCTTAAATTGCTCTATTGGTTCCTTGAAAAATAATGCCACCTCAGCCTTAATGGTCAATGCCAGAGGAGGAAGTGAAGGGTTAAGTAGAAGACGATGGTGACTGCAACACTCATCACTGCTCAACTGTCCCTGCACATTACTGAGATAAGCCTTCAAACTTTCCCTTTCCTCTCTCTTCCACTTCATATCACTTTGCTGACCTCTTTTCTGATCTCTCATTCTCCCTTTTGAATTCACAGTGTTCACCAGCAAAGCAGTGCATAAAGCACAGGCCACCATATCATGAAAATACATACCACATATCTTTCTATGCGTTCTTTGTTGAACTGAAAGCAGTGGGTTAACAATTAGCCATGAACAGTGCAGCTCAAGCAGACTTGCTGTGTGTGGCTAGTCATTTGTCTGGAACTTTAAGCAAACTGCTTAACTAGGTTCATGGTGGATACAAGGGTGTGTTCATATTGCATAGCTCAAACATGACTCCTGATACTGTTCCTTTGTTAAACAGGGTGAAACTTAAACTGGTTTGTCTGGTAAACATGACTTCCACTTAAATTCCAGAGAAGAGTACAGCCTACAATATGTATCATAGTTGGTGATGTAGACTTCAGTCCAACCCCAGTACTAGGGTGCGTGGCTGGAGCTGCCAAGAATGTCTGCGTCATACAGAAAGCTAGGCACACACAGCTTACTTGTATTAGTTATAAAACTCTGGCACATCAAAGGTTGTGCAATTGCATTTGGGTGTTTCCAATTAAGCCTAACTATGTAACAGCACACTCACAATTACAACGCAGGACGCATGCAGAACGCATGTAGAAATAACTGAATGATAATTATTAGGCTGTTGAATTACTGCACAGATTGTAGCCATTGGACAGCAAAAACTACACTGATGTGTAACAAAAAAACACATAAACCAGACCACAAGTCAGAGGACTACAACCCTTTGTTAAGGGCACACCTGTCCAGGGGCCACCTGTCCCTCTGCAAGTCAGCAGCACCCAGAGATGCAGCAGCTGACAGTCAGTGCCAGAGAGAGAGGGAGAGAGATTGGATTTCATTTCTATTCTCCAGGGACACAGAGCAGGGAAGAAGGGAAAGGGAGGATGTGAGCTGATTTCACGGTACATTGTAAGTTGTCATTTCTACACCACCCAAAATGTCCTGACTGTTACAAACCTTTTCTTCTCCCCAGTGAACATGCTCAAGGCAGAACACAAATGATTACAATACACTCTACAAGTTCACTCTCAACCAAATCATGTAAACACTTTAGTCTAGATGTTATTTTGATGTTGATTCTACAGCCAAACCTTCAACTAAGCTAAGATCAGGCCTCAGCTCACATAGGTTATCATCCACCCTGCTGAAGTGTCCATGAGCAAGTCAATGTGTCTCTGCTATCTCTAGATACAAGTTTATCTATATGACCTTTCCCTCTGACTTGCCCAACTCCCCTAAACACACAAGTAGAAGAAAAATGTCTATGTTGTTATTGTATTATCATGTTCTGTGCAGTGAGGCGGCGGGAATAAAATTAACTCCACAGCCGTTATGTGGAACCACGACTAAATACGAGGCACTGTCACATAATCAATCTATTTGTGGACAAACTGTAGGCTAAGCCTGTGAGCCCTGTCACTAACACTAACATTAGCTATACAGTGCAGCCAGATGAAAACTCTCAACAATCCCATTGAGACAGCGCGAGCCGAGGAAGCCGGGGACCTAGTAAACAAAGACACTCACATTCAGTCATTTGGTCGACGTTACCGACAGCTGTGTACTCCGTGAAGTCCACTCACAAATCGGTTATTCTTACCTCAAGTCGGTTGAAGAGGAATTGTGCCTGTTTTCAGTCGTCTGTGCGTTAACTTTTCACAGCCATCGAGACGATAAGTTCCTCCCGGGTTGTACTTCAGCCTCCGTAACCTTTCTGGGCTTTAGCTTCGCGCGCTCCGTTGCCGCTGCATGTTTCACATGTTAGTGACAAACGCCTACATGTACACCTTATTTTCACTCCGTCAGGTATTAATGATACTGATGCGATCGCGTAGGTTTACCTCAAACAGCCCAGGAAGGAAGGGGAATCTCCAAGGAACAAATATAAAACGTACGTCAAATGCGTACCGGTGCGTAATCTGCTGCTTGCGAGCGCAAGTAAACGTACGTAAAATCCATTCAAGAATGCGAGGGTGGAAAACTCAATTTCCCATGTTCAACACGGACATTTTCAACTAGGATATCCGGGTACGAATGTCGTCACCTTTGACCAACATAAAAAAACAAATTTATATGTGTGTGTGTATATATATATATATATGTATATGTATATATA